>JAQFZE010000912.1:0-21327 GCA_034695245.1 Dicyrtomina saundersi | reverse complement strand
GGGGGGGAGGAGGCGATGGAGGGGCGTGTGGTCGGTAGGGGTAGATGGGGAAGTGGGGGCAGCAGTGAATGATCATCTCACGTTTGTAGATGATTCTCCTCGATGCCGCGTGCTTACGAGGCCATGCCACCTGTCTACTCTCTCTCTCTATCAAACTGCTGATCACATGCGTCTGCACTCGCCGCCTAACCTGACGCTTCCTCCAGCATGCACGATCAAGACCCTCGTCATAAGGAATGGCTCATCATTAAGTTAGAGGTGAAGAGGAAGTTGAACGTTTTTTCCTATCTTCTATTGATAACGGAGAATGGACTAGATACCATATACTCCTGTAGGCCTTATAAAACAGTATTCAATATCTGGTTATCACCAGTATAAAATAGAACCGCTTACAATACATACGTTAATTAGTATTATATCCATAGCAAGGTCAGCATAAAGACAATAAGTATAGTCTGAGATGATTTCTGGAACAGCTAGCGGAACATTTAAATGTTCCGTCTCACGTGCCTGTTTAAATTACATAGCAAACGCACTTTTTATGGGTAAAACCCGAAAACGCAAAAGTGCAATACATATTGTAGGGGCCGATTAAAGTTTGGCCTCTACCAACAAGGTAAGCGTATGAAGTAAAATTTAATTCAAAATGTAAGATAAGGGGTTGGTAAGGAAATAATAGGAGAAAGGAAAAAAACAAAAGAGAAGATAATTTTTTAAAAACAGTAAGATAAATGCAAGGTTTTAAAAGTTAAATTTCAAAGTAGGATAAGAAATGGGTAAGAAAATTTTTGCCCAGCCTTCGCATATCACCTAGGGTTTTCCAAATTTAACATACTTTCAATCTCAATAATCATTACCATAAATAAGTTTCAATTATATGAATTTTATATAATGTTATAAATTAACTTAACCAATATTTTGAAGTGATTTTTACTCAAGATTCTCCTCTATTTGTGGCTGTTGATTCTGCTTTGCCTCCTGCTCCTTCATGATCAAATCCTGTACTAGTTGAATCCGCAACACTGCTGGTAGCAAATCCACATGTTTTTTAACGGTGCTTTGAAAATGTCCTAATTATGAAATTTGTTCCGCATCCCAGTCTTCGTTTAGTTGGTAATCTGGCCCCAAATGTTTTCTTGCAAAGTCTTTCCTGTTGACGTATTTCCGAATTGAATCGTCACAGAAAGAACAAGTGAAACCTGACGGATGTCCATGCTTCACTAAATACTGCCTCTTTTTAGTAAGGACCTTGTTATGTTTCTAAAATCTTACTATATAATCAGCATCGCCGTCGAGCCTTCCTAGTTCACCAGCCCTCCAGTATTCTATTATTCTTGCTCCCGTGTAGTAGCAGTAATTGTGTTCAAAAGCTTTTTCTGGCTCCAATTCAAAAGTTTTCCCATCTGATTTCATGAAAGCTCCGATCTGTCTCCTGCCCTCGAGATAGTACAGCAGCTCATGTCTGATTGTGTCACATTGTTGAAAATTCGGTGCCCGGTCCTTGAATTAATGACACCACGTTCCGTTTTGTCTTTCCATAAATTGGTTATGGACCTTCTCCCGTGTGACCCTTCCCAAGTTTTGTGCATTCCTAGGTACAGGCGAGTCTTCCAGTCCCCTTTCGATTTTCCTCGCCTCTTTCTTAAGTCCTTTCATAAATTTCTTGGTCGTCTCCAGTCACCTATGCATTTGATACTCCGATTTCACTTTAATAATTATTTGATTACTTTCTTCTTTGGTATCACATTTGCACAGTGCAGGTGTGGGTATTAATTTGCTCCATTTTTGCTGACTCAGAATGTAGCAAAGAAAAGAAATTGTTTAGTGATACCGTAAGATATGTGTGAAATAATTTTTTACCGTAGTTGTACAGTAGGGCTATCGCCAACGATCCTCAGAATGCCTTTGTACTGTATGTTCAGGGACAATGATTTGAACAGCCATATATCTCATTGGCTTTTATAAAATTCTTCTACTTCGTGTCATTTTTGATGTTGGTTGGGTTTCCTCTAAATTTAATTCAACTGCTTCGGTCTTTTTAGTGGTTATTACTCCCATTTCCTCTTTTTCCTCGTCTTTCTTAGCGAAGTCTGTTTTTCTTTTCATTGTTAACTTTGACTTTTTGCTTTCCATTCTCTTTTGTTTTCTTTTATTTTTCTTATTTTAATTTTTTATTTATATTTCTGTTTCCTCTTCTAGATAAACTAATCTTTTCTAGCAGTTGTGACACTTTATTGAATTCGTCAAAATCAAATGGAATTTCATGCGTTTGCTATTCCTCTTCCGATCTGATTGAGATTCTTTTCAGTTGCGAGTAG
Organism: Dicyrtomina saundersi; assembly: GCA_034695245.1. NCBI lineage: Eukaryota > Metazoa > Arthropoda > Collembola > Symphypleona > Dicyrtomidae > Dicyrtomina > Dicyrtomina saundersi. The sequence continues at coordinate 19,009 of JAQFZE010000912.1, read as the reverse complement.
TTTGCACCTAGGTATTCTTATTCCTTTATAGTCAAGATGTAATGGCCTATTTCCGACATTACCATACTTATCTTGATCTGATGTCACAATAAATGGACTGAAATATTTATTAATAAATATTTCTGCCATTCCAACTATTCTTACTTTCATACTTAGCCTCACAGTGTCATTAAATTTGAATGTTAAATCTCGCCGCCTTCTATCATATATTTCTTTGGCTTTGTTTTGTGCCTGTTGTAATTCTTTAGCTGCCTTCTCTGCATTTTGTAATAGTTCATTTATGGTTGGGTTTCTCAAATATGCCTGGGAGCCAAAGAATGTGTCTATTGGTAATATTGGTTCTCTAGCATGCAATAATTCAATTGGTGTATATCCTGTGCTACTGTTAACTGCTGTGTTAAAAGCGAATGTGATGTATGGAAGAATTTTATCCAAGTTGGTTTGCATCCTGTTGACATACATGCTCATCATAATAGTCAGAGTTTAATTTGTCAATGCATTAGCCGGATAGTATGTTGCTGCAGTAGATCAATGTCTAGCATTCAACTGCATTATTACTTCTTGTACTAAACTTGCCTTTAATTCTGCCGCATAGTCAGTTATAAGTTTTTTGAATGCTCCATGTTTACAAATTATTTCCTCTACTAAAAATCTATCTATATTATCGGCATTTCTGTTGCTTTTGTAATCGCATATCTAGTACAATATTTTGTACATACTATAACGCATTTAATTCCTTTTATATATTCTGGAAATGGTCCCAATAAATCATAACCTACTGTATAAAACATATATTTTGGCACTATGGGCAACATGAATCCTATTTTCCTTCGCGTGGAGTGCTTTCTTGCCTAACAATGATCACATGTTGCTACAAACCATTTTATGTCTTGTTGCATATTTGGGTTATAATATTTTAAAATAATACGTCTTTTCATCCTCAATACTCCCTGATGTGCGGCCAAATTATCAATATAATTAGCTTTTAAAATATATATGCTTAACCCCTTTGGAGCTAAATTCCTCTGCCATCGCGTATGTGCTGTATGATATACCCATGCCCCATCTCCATTCCTTTCACAATTTGCTCTCTTCCTAACTATGAAATTTTGTATTTCTTCATCTGCGGGTTGTCTAACTCCAAACCTGCTAGAACATGTTTGTGACGAGTCTTCCAATCCTCTTTAGTAACTATTTTGCTTATATTAACCTCAAATACCGCATTTCCTTGATAATCCTCTACATAATTATCTTTTTCTTCATCTTTTAAAGTGCCTACTGTAGTCGGGTGTCAACATTTGTATGCTTTTTCCTTGGCTTATATGTAATATCATGTTCCTAATTGCCTAACTTAATTAGGAATTTAGTTAATCTACATGTATCATCTTGCTTTCTTGGTTGTAAATACTGCAGCGCTGAATGGTTTGTGTTTATATTAAATTTCCTACCGCACAAGTACTCCCTGAATTTTCTACATGCAAATACCACTCCCAATAATTCTAGATGCCCTGCCGGGTAAATTGCTTCCGAGAGTGATCTGCTAGCGTACATAATTGGCACTTCTTGTCCGTCTACTTTTTGACTGAGAATCGCCCCTAGTCCTTGATATAATGTGTCCGTTGATACAATGCAAGGTAGGTCTTCTCTGAAATGATGTAGGACTGGCGCAGTTATTAAAGCTGTATTGAAGGTTTGGTGGGCTTTCTCTATTTCTTTTGTCCATTCATACTTAGCATTTTTCATCCATAACTCTGTCAAAGGCTTTGCTATTTTAGCGTTATTGAGTATAAAGGTTTGATAATACGAAATCAGTCCGATGATTATTCTTGTCTTGTGTACGTTCTGTGGTGTGGGAGTCCCTGACTGCTTTTATTTTTTCTTTATATGGGTAAACTCCATCTCAGTCCACAATAAATCCTGGGCAACTAATCCTCTTACATGCAAAATGTGACTTCTCGGGATTTTGTGAAAGGCTGTAGCGTCTCAACCTGTTGAATAGCTATCTGAGCTGCTGCTGGTGTTCTTTAAAGTCTAGTGCGTGTACTACGATGTCAATAAAAACCAAGACATATTTCCATTTTAAATTGCACAGTGCGGTGTCTATAGGAAATTAAAACCAACCCGGGCAGTTCTTTATACCGAAGGACATCCGTTTATACCGATAAGTCCCGTTCAGGGTGTTACTTGTAGTTTTGTCCCGGTCATCTAGATGTATAGGGTTTTGATGGAAACAAGCGTAGAGATCAACTAGACTAAAATAGGTCGCATTTCTGATTGCGTGGATGATATCGTATATCCTTGGCAGTGTCTAGGTGTCTCTTGTTGTAACTGCATTCAATGTTTGATAATTTGCTACCAAGCAAAAACTTGTTCCTTTCTTTTTGACCAAAATTTTGGTGATGCTCATGGACTAACAATTTTCTAAAATATCCCCTTTGATTAATTCGTCCACTTGTTTCGCTATCTCCTCCATTTCTTGTAGTGAACCTCTATGTGGCGGACTACTTTGCGACGGATGGTCTACCGTGTTAATCCTCAAGGGTTGTAATTAGGCAGCCTTCACCTCCTTAATTGACTAAGCAAAAATATCTGAAAATTCCATACACAAATTTTGTACCTCCTGTTTTTCAGCATCTTTCAAGTCTGTTTTGATGTGTAATTTCGCTAATTGTTCTTCCGTTAATGGTTTAAAATCTTTTGGCTTGGGTACTTTATCCTTTATTGACTTTCTGTGGTCTGCTCTTGCTCTTTTTCCGTGGAAAATAGTGTAGCCATCTTCATACGTCCCTACTACAGTTCAACAAAATATTTGTTTTCTCTTTCTGATGGATTGTAGATCAAAACTTTTGGATTCACTCTTTTAATTATTTCCCATATGATGAATGGTCTCTGCCTGCCATACACATTTTGATTTAGTTCAAAAAGTAATTCGGGCCTTGTCGTCATGATTGTATTGTATCTTGACCATTGTTGCTGAGCACGGCTTCAAGTAGGTGGTTTTGGCAATCCGGGCCTTGTTGTTTGCTGAATAAATGGGAATAGTGTTATTAGCATAGTTCTTACCTCTGATTTATAAATAAAAAGATTTGATCTCTCCTTTACGCGAGATACATATCTGGGCTGCACAGTCTAGGATTGCATCGTATTTCTGAAATAAATTATTGCCCAATACCAAAGGTGATTTTACGGTAGCCAAAACTAATGCCTCTATTTTAATTTTATCACCATTTTTCATTATTGTCAGTTTAGTTTTCTCTATTGGTGATTGCATTACACCTTTCAGTCCTTCAACACGAAAGTTCAGTAGTGGTTCAATATTTTTTGGCCTGATAATTTCCTCACTGATGAGAGTTACCATAGCACCAGTGTCCAGTAATGTAGGATAGTCTATTGTTTTATAGTTCATCGTTGTATTCGGTGTTCCTTTTCCATTCATTGAAATCATTTTCTGAGGAGGTAAAATATTTTTCTTACTTAAGTTTTCCGCTTCTGCAAGCTTATTTTCCTTGTAAATGGTGAATGGGTTTTCGTCCTTGCATTCTCTTGCCAGCTCTCCACTCTGCATTTTGAGGTACTTGTCTTTTTGTTCTGCTGCCGTAAAATACTTTCTGAAACTCCTCTTCCATCTGCTGTCAATTTTTCTGGTCTTTCCTACTTTCAAACCAGTCCTCCGCTGCGCCTGTTAGTGTAGCTCCAAATAAACTGCATTTCTCTTGTTCGTTATTTACTTTTATTATAGCTACTAGATTGAAGTAATTTACATGGTCCTGCATGTCGGCTATTGTGAAGTCAAAGTAGCGCTTCATATTCGCCCAGGTAGGATTCTTTCAACTCATACTCAGATAAGTGTCAGTAGTTTTTATTAATGTTTGTTTCGTATACTTTTTTCTATCCTAGGTTACGTATAAATTCTTCATCTATCCTTTTTAACCTCTTAGTATTGTCTTGGTACTGCATGCCTATTCCTAGTGTTATTTATTAAAATTTTCCTATATTATCTGCTGCTCTTTCCTACCTTGCTCAAAGGTGCCATTCTTTAGCCTTTTTAACCTAAACAATAATTTTAATTAAAGTAAGCGAGCAACGAGGTGATTATGCCAAAACTAGTATTGTTTTTAATTCAAGATATCACTTAAGTGAAATTTTTCTGTTACGATTTTAATACTTACTGCTTCTAAGTAAATTATTGTTTAGCTGCTCTATATTTCGTAACTCACTAACATTTCATAGTAACCTTAGTAAAATCGAATGTCTAAAATATGCTGGCTATTAAACCGTTCTATTAGTCAACATATGCTCATGAGACTTGCTTTATCGAAGATAAAAGCTTTTGAATATTAAGAATTGTTAAACCTTGTGAAAGTGTATGATGGACCCAGACTACTGTTGCCACTTACTTCACCTTGAACTCACTGAGTTTTTCTTGTGTATATTTGCCAGTCTTGTTAACGTCAACTTTATTTCTCTAGTCAACCTCGACTCAACCTGCTGTGTTATTGTGCGTTTACAATTTTTGGACTACTGAAACTGCTAAAGTAAGAAAGGTTAGGAAAAGAAATGTGGGTTAAGTGCACTTGTGACAGCAAGGTTTGATTTGACACTATATTCTACATAAGCCTTTTTCTGTCAGCAGTATAAGCGTTTTTTCTCGCCCTAGCACTCACTCCTTGATTCTCAATTCCATAAATGATGAATACCACAAATATAAAAGAATATTTTAAGTTATCAAAAAAAGTTTACTGTTAAATTGTGCTTATTCGTATTTCACCCTCTATCTTGAGAAAAGCAATATTAGATATATACAAAAGCGATATCTTTCAAGAATAAAAATCTTTATATTCTTTAAAAGAAAATTTGTACTTTGGGATATAATTGCGCAATACTTATATCTTGTTTAACCTCGAATCACTATGTTAAGTTAATGGATTTGCTTATAGGAATATTCTGTGGTAAATAAATGCTGGTTGATGAACTTGAAAGGAGAGTTTGACTTTTCAGTTAATCAACAAATTAATTTTATTGAACAAATAACTTGTAGTTGTAAAACTGACTAACTATACAAGGTGTAGTTTGTGGTAGTTCGTGGTTCAGTGGTAGGCAAAGGAGTGCCTCTCTTGTTGAGCCACAGCCCCAAAAGCTAGATAGTATATTCAAGTCATTATTACATTTTCAATACTTAAACATTTACAATAAATCAGATTGACTTGTATATTTAACTTACTAACTATATAATTCATTTATATTGCATAACACATGCCCTCATTTATAATTATTCCATATCCATCTTACACAATTTCTTATTGCTTAACATAAGATTATTTACTTATCATTTCCTGTGTCATTTCATAAATACCTCTATTATTATTTCATAATCAGTGATGTATACATCACTACTCATAACACTATTATGGTGCTTAGTGGCACCCAACACGTTAGCGTGGTTATATAAAGTTTGAATATTAGAATATATTTTTATTATCTGGCTTTTTTCGTTAGTAGTTCAACACCAAATTTAAATACATCATATATAAAAGTAGTAGATTGAAAATTGAGAAATAGAGTAAATCCTTTTCTATTGAATAGGTGTAGATTATAAGTTCAAAGTAGGTTGTATCTGTCAGTGCTTAAGTAGGAACAATTGGCGAATGAGTAATATAATATGTCATCAACGTCGATCCCACACAGATTACACATTTCTAGATCCTTGAACTTGTACGATATACCGTTAGTTGAGAGTAAAAGTGAGTTCGGTCCTATTTAGGCAAAATCTTTTAACGTCCAATTAAATTTTAGCTCCGGTTTTTGAACTGATAGAAGGGCAACCAGTCTGTTGTAACACTGGCAAAGAATTCGGGTAGAGTCTTGTAGCAAAATTTGTGCCCAAAGTAGCAGACATAAACGCACAACCTGGCACTTGATGTAATTTGTTCGTGTTTCTGTTCTTATGATATATGACGCAATTGTTTTAGGTAGCCAAAGCAATCGTTTAAAGAATTGCATCTGAACAGATTTAAGTATATTAATGTAGTTAATTCCCCATGAAGCAGCCGATTGTAGTTATCAAGATAAAACTATTGCATTCAACAATTTGATGCGACCAAACCCGGAGTTAGTTTTTGATAATTTAAGAGTGTAAAGCACTGCCTCTACTGCTTGCAAAGCTTTTGCTTTCATTTTGGAGGCAACACATAAAAATAGAGCAGATAAAGAAAAGGTGATGTCTAGCTACGTGTAACATTTTACAACAGTTATTTCAGGCCATTTAACGTACTCTTTATGAGACTTACAGAGCTTTTCAGACCTTCGAAATACAATTATATTTGTTAAAAGTGTGTTTATTGTTAAAAAGCTTTTAGCACAAGTAGAAGGTTGGCTACCCTAGACCGGCTTTCCACGTCACTCAAACGTTTTTTTGAAAACAACATAAAACCGTAAGAAATTAATGATTTTACACCGCATTCATTAACTGTTTGCAGCATTTTTGAAATTTACAAAATTAAAAACCTATTTCATGATTATACTCTATTTATGGTAATTTAAAGAAATCACATGATGACCACATTTAATTTTATATTTATAAGATTACATATAATAAAACTGAAAAGCATTAATGTTTTATGGGTTTTAGAAGACCTTACAATTGCAGTAAAAATACATATTTAGAGAGTACATTTTTTACGACTACGAAACATACTTAGATGAAACTTTTGGTCCCATACCAAAGCATACAAAAACACAAGATTTTTGGGGTAAACAGGAAGCTTTTGCTACTGATAATGAATATTATAAACAGGCATTTCAGCAACGAGGATTTACAATAATAGCACATCATTCAAAAAGTTATGACAGCCATTTTATTTATATTTATTGTTTATTGAATGGTATACAACCTGAATTAATATTAACAGGAACAAAAATAATGTCCATGTATATTAAAAAATTTAATTAATTGATAGTTGGTATTATGTTGCAGAATTACTTAAGAAATTTCCTAAAACTTTTTGATTAACATAACTTAAAAAAGGATATTTCCCACATAGTTAAATATATATATAAACCTAACAATTGGAATTATATAGGATCTTTACCTAATAAAGAGTATTATGAGCAAGATAGAATGAAATCTGAGGATCGAAATGATTTTATAAAATAGAATGACGAAGAAAGTAAGTTGTATGAAATAAAGATAAAAAGTTTAATTTCTGGAAAGAAATGATTGCTCATTGTAAATCTTATGTGGAAATATTAAAAAAAGAATGCCTAAGTTACCGTAAAAATGTAATTGAATGAAGTTGTTTGAAATAATAAGAAGGTCATAGTATATCTACATTCATGACAATATGTCACAAAAGCTAGCGTAACTATGGCTGTATTTAGATTTAAAATAACGCTAGAAAATAAAAAAGCAATTTTGTATAAAATTAAAGATATCTATTGGTAACCAAGTATAAAACGGTTAAAATGTGTAATGGCTAAGGAAAATTTAAATATACAGCATGCTTTAAATGGAGGTGAATTTGGTATACGTGACAAATATAATAAAATTAGAAAAGTTGATGGTTATTGTCAAAACAATAATACAGTATATTAATTTCAAGGGTGTTATTACAATATTTGTCAAGATTGCTATGTTTTTAAACAAAAAAATACCTTGAATAAATCTTAAATAATAAAAATATCTTAAAAATTTTAACAATAAAATCTTTATATGAAAATACATGTGAATGGACAAATCCTCCAAAACGCAAAAGGTATAACGTAGTAAAATTTCAAAGTCATCAATTTGAAAAAGATAAAAAATAAAGAATTATAATATGGATAAACCTATAATTACACTAATAAACCCGAGAGACGCATTCTTTGGTGGTCGAACAGAAACAATAAAACTAATTAAAAAACCTACTTAAAATGCAAGGATTAGGTATATTTGTAGTTTGTGTCCCTGTGGTATGTTATTTGATGATATTCTAGTAGGCCACCCTATTAGAATTGATAAGAAACAACTCTTACAAATAAGGAACCAGAGTGGTTTATTTTCATCAAATGTAAAATTTCAAATCAGCCACCTAGAGGGCTACAAAATCCTGTATTACAGGCAAAATCAAATAGAAAATTATTATCTCCATTGTGTTAAACTTGTGCTATTTCAAACCAAAAAAAAAGTATAATCATAGTACAGAAACAAGATCTCTTATTAGTACGGAAACTAGTGTTGAAATAGCTAAAGCTATTAAAAAGGATACATAATTTCAAAAATCTATTCAGTTCTTCATTTTGAAGAAAAATCACACGAGTTATTTAGAAATTACATACAAACATTTATTAAAATTAAAACTGAAGCCTCATATAATAAAAATAATTTTATTGCAGAAGAATTCATTGATTTCATAGAGCCAAACAGAAAAATTGGCATAGAAATAAACCCTGATAATTTTAATGAAAATTCAAGTATAAAAATGTTTTTAAATAGTTTATAGGGTATATTTTGTCAAAGAGATTTATTAAAACAAGTTAAAATTGTATCTGAATATACAGATTTATATGAATTAAAAGCAAATCCTAAGCTAAAAATTTTAAATTATACACTACTTACAAATACATCTGTATTAGTTAAATATAAAGAACGAGAAGATTTAGTGGTTGCGTTATTTGAAAATAAAAATTAAACACAAAAAGGGGGTGTGTGAAATTAAAATTAATAGAAACAGTTGGTAAGAGGTTTAGAATTTAAGAAGAAAATAATAAATTTACCAATATATAACACAGAAGATGCTATACCAGACTTAAAAGAGGTTAATTCTCAATTGAAAAATATTATAATTTTTGATGTTGTAATGAATTGCAGTAATCAGGATATAATAAAAAAATATTTTACAAGAGATTGACATGATAATATCTGTGTATTTTATCTTAGCCAGTCCTATTTTGAATTGGATCAAAGATCTATCAGAATCAATTCAAATTTTTTAATTTTATTTAGAGTTTCTAATAAAGATGTACAAGACTTACATAGTGATAGGATTGCTATAGATATGAGTTTACAAGAATTTATGCTATTTTGTCAAAAAAGTTAGAAAAATTATTATTCCTTTATAACTATTGATTTTAATTCTAATGCTTGTGAAACGCGATACAGACAGCTTGGAAACTTTTTATAATCCTAGTAAATATCTAAAATAATTGATGCTAGAACTAGTAACGACATTTATTTACCAGCTCGGTGTACTACAATGCTAACGACGCCATTAGAAAATAATATTAGCAGATATTTAACATAGAATGGTAAGAAACTTAGCAAAATGTATCAATATCACGATATTAATATAACTAAAACTCAAGAAACATAAAAACCTAATATAGGGTTGCTGATCCCTATAAAAACAGTTTTTATTGTTTAAGAAGGTGCCCCGAAGGGGCTTATAGGCTTCGCCGTTTTATTACTATTAGAATGTATTATGATATCATGTTTTACTATGTGATCTTTTTTTTTGATCTTTTTGATAATAAATAGTAACAACAATAAGTAGAAAAGTATAGGTACAAGAACAGAATTAGTATAAGAACAAAATTATTAAGTAAAAATTTAATTTTTTTTAAAGTCCAGAATTTGAAAATTTTGGTTTTGTTAGAAGATTTGACTTTTTAGCTTGTAATCATTGATTTTTTATGTTTTATGCTATTTTTGACAATGTGGTGGAGTGACTTAAAAATCAGGGCTAGTGTAGCTTGCTCATTTTGTAAATTTCAAAAATGTTGCAAAAACTTAAATAGGGAGTAAAATCATTGATTTCTTACGTTTTTATGTTTTCAAAAACAAAATTGAGTGGCTTGGAAAACCAATCTTGGGTAGCCCTTCTACAAATAGCATAACATTTAGAAAGAATGCTAATTTTGTTTTAGAGAATCTTTCAAATCGTTTCAGACAGCAGTGAGGTGTCATCTGCTAGGAGCAGAAGATTAACTTTAAAGGCATAAATCGAATTGGCGGTACCGGATCAACTATTGGCAGTTAATTGCTTATAAATTAATCGGCGGTAAGGGCAAATATAGTAATTCGAAAATGAATTATTTTGGGACTATTGGCGGTTGTAAAAACAACAACAGCGGATGGTACGAGGGTTAAGCACCGTTCTATCATTTAACAAACAATTGGCAAGAGGCCTTCCACAGAGTTTTGAAGTTGAAACAAACGGAAAGCGAACGACGAACAACAGGTACGTTAGCTACGCTGCCTGTGTACCATTTATTTGTTAAGTACTACTGTAAAGGTTTATTTATGAAAATTATAATAATTGTAATTAGAATTTTTTCCAGCTACCTTTTTGCCTACCTTGATGACTATGGCTAACAAGTATTCCAGGGAGCGAGCTCCTGTTTTTGTAAACGAAATCAAGTTTGTCAGCTGGGGCAGTCAGTCGTATCCACTAGCTGTTTAGAAAGCTGCGTATCAATGGCTTCAGTTAAAACCGTCAACTGTGGCACAGCCAGTGAAGGATGGCATAGGGGTTTGCTACGTTCAGCCCTCAACCAAAGGCGCTATCACCTCAGCAATCGTTACTCAAATGCAACGGCGCTACAGATCACTAGCAAATCTTGAAAAACTATAATTTTCTGCTTATATAGTTAAATTCCTCCACACGGACTGAAAGAAGTCGTCATGTACATGTGCCGCCTTTCTTAAAACATATGCTTGCAAACAAGTTTTCGGGCTTGCTGTTAAGAATGCCATCATTAAATTCCCACTTGCAGCCAAAGCTGTACCAAACAACGTGCAAAAATAGCGAGGAAGACCTACTAATGCTAGCCGTCAACCACTTGTGAAACAATAATTTGTTTATCGTTATTACTTTATTTTTTCTCTACTCTTACCAATTTTTTTGATTTGAAAAAAATAATTAATAAAAGTAAAATTGGAAGTACCCTACCGCCAATTGACCCTATTACTAATTGGTTCAAAAAGCCTACCGCTCATTGGTCTTATTCATAACTAACCGCCGACTGCCCCCCCCCCTTACCGCGAATTGGCACGCAGCCAACTTCAAACGTACCCCCTAAGATACAGGTTTGGCTCCTTCGTCCTTCCTAAATTAATCAAGGTCACTTAACAAGATCGTAAAGAGTAACGGACCCAATATATCTCCTTTCAGAACACATACAGTTACGTCTAATGGGTTCTATCCTAAACACTCAAGTTAGCATTATCATAAAGGCCTTTATTAATTCTGATGATCTTACTACTGATCCCAATATTGTTCATTTCTGACACCAATAATTTTTGGTTAACACTCGAAAACACAAAAAAATTTTTCTTTGTTACAAAGTATTGCGTCCACTATAGTTATAAGTGCACATATCTGGTCAATGCAACCACGATTTTTCCGAGAGTCCACCTGCGTTTCAGGAAATCAGGAGGTGGAGCGGGTATTTTGTAAGCTGTGCTTAATTTTTTTCAAGTATTTTAATTTTGTAGTCTTTAATAATGACTTGTAAGTGGATTTATAGTTAAGGTATTTATAAATCAATTCTATACATCATCTTGATTGTAATCTACTCGAAAATTTATAAGCAGCTTACATAGTTTTTGCTGTCACGTCACTGTTTGTAGAACTATGGTTTATTTAAAGAACGTTGCTCTGTTTTGATCTTTATTTCAATATTAAAGTTAATTGCAGCTTTTTTGACCTTGTTGATGATATGTAAGTTATGTGAGCATATTAAAGGCATGTATGTTACTTTGATGGAGTTAAGATTTTTACAAATACTAGTTAGGATTCCATCGGTATCCTTTTGACTTAAACAAAGGCGACAAACTTTGTATAGGACCAGGAATTATTAAAAGCTTGCATAGAAAATGGTCCGAGATTGGTAAATCCAGCACAAAAAGGTCAATAATAGAGGAAATACAATACGTGTTACACCAAATTTGATGCACTTTACTTTAACCATTGTGACTTTAAAATGTAAATGCTGGGGTGTCCAATTTAGTTCTACCATTAAGGAATATGCATCTGATTTCTTCACAAACTTAGGTGATTTGTTTCCTTTTTGATTTTAAAACGTCATCTAAAGAGTCTCTCCTATGAGTAATATTTGATGCTAGGGCCAGTTAAAAATAAATTTGTTTGGCCAATTTTTTGAATTAATATCGCCTGCTAGTAGCGTATTAGAGCTGTGGTAATGGGAAATTTTCTGCAGTATATAATCAAGTGATACGAAAAGGTGATCGTATTGTGCCTGAAGGAATATACCCACATTCAAGAATCATAATTTTGCTAATATTAATATTTATTAGTTCCAATTCAGTCACATTGAAATTAGATTTAATACTTGATCTTTCAATGTTTGATTGTCTTAGTGCTTGGATTTCGATATTAGAGTAATCTTCAAAAATGTTACCACGTAAACTGGTTATGTAAGTGCCCAATGTTTCAACTTATCAAATTACACTGCCCAAATTATATTTATAATCATGACTAATATGTAAATAGAAGTTATTGATGCCAGAAATATTCCAAAAAGTGAATACATAAGAATTGTGTGTCATGGGTTGCCTGAAGAGCAGTCTTTTTTATTCGGTTTGGCTTTAGGTTTTTTGGTCTTTAAACTTTTGTTAACCACAGCAGACTTAATTTTGTAATCTGGGATTTAATCAATTTTAAAAGTTCAAGCACCAATTGAAGTGTAGTATCGTGCGGCACTCTTGATTGTTGAAATTAGAAACATCGACGACCACAACCGTGCACATGATTTTCCTTCCTTCGCATTTATTTTCTTTAGCGTTATTAGAAGTTGCGACTTGATCTCTTGCTGATACGAAGATAAATCATCTTAAATTATGTACTCAGTTTCTTTGGGCTTCGATAAGCAAAACCAAACAATCTTTGCGTCTTAGGTTGAATCAGGAAAATATTAATTTAACTGGATATTTTATGGAGTTTGCTCGAAGAATTTAGAAAGTAAAATCTCAAAGTTCTTCCATTTTTAATTCTAGTTCGTCTGTCATAAAGGATTGAATCGTCTTTTTTAAATCATCAACTTTTGTTCCGTGTATGACGTCGACCCCTGTGATTATTATGTTAGATTTACGCTTTGAATCTTGAATATTCAGAATTTTTGACTGGGTCACTGCGAGTTGTGTTTTAAATTAAGTTTGAGAGTTAATAAGACTAGTTGGATTTTTTGAGTTCATTTATTTTAGCACTGTGCGAGTCAATTAAAGCTCTGAGGCTTGAGATTTCTATCTGGATGGTTTGATTTCCGCTCCAAATATCTCTGATTTTTTGGTGATTGCTTCTTACAGTTTTTGGTAGTCCCAGGATAAGAGTTTGTAAGTCATCTGCTTCCTTCCCCATTGTGTTTAAAAAATTAAATACAAAAATTTGGCCAGAGGAGTTCTATTAACTGTATCGTATACTTTGGGAGTTCTAGGCAGTAAATTAATAAATTAAACCGTCTTAGTTATAAACTGATTACTTGCCTGCAATTAAGCCCGCTTGCTAGCTGCAGCCTTTAGTTTGTCAAATAAAATTGTGAACTGAATCAACTGCTAGGCAGCGGGCAGTGAAACTACATATCCAGACGAATAAGAAATTATCTCTGAAGTGACAGTTAAATACAATACAGTAATACGTAAGGAGTAAAGAAACATTAAATTTTTAAATTGTTGTTTTGTGCATTTCGAAATCAAGAGTAAAAATCTTAGGAGAGAGAGAGAAAAGTTGTGCTTAAATTTTTAGTGCTCGCACCAAATCCTCCAAAAGCTGCGCACAATCTTTCATAATTAACATTAGGAATTCAAATTTTTGAATTTTAAGCCAAAACTATAATTATTGTATAAATTAAGATTTTAACCGGTCACTAAATAAAAAACTAAAATTATATATCATTGAAACGGTAACAATCAGACGAGTCTAATGAACTTGGTGTCACTATCAAAACAGTTAATAGTTTTTGATGGCTTTGAAAAATATAGCTGAAATTTTGAAAAAGTTAACGTAAAATTTTAACAAGTGATATACCATTGTAAAGCTTTTTTCAAATAAACTGACACCTATTTTTGTTTTAGGCTTGTAGCCCACACAACACGTTTTACGCCAAATTAAAAATTGAAACACCGTTATCTTAAAAACGTTTTGCGATAACGCTAGGCACATTTCGTTATCTGAATTCTACTAATATTGACCTTTTGAATGACAATTGGGTTGATGAAATTTGTCCAGGATTGCCAAACTTTCAAAATACCGGTAAATTGTGTAGATAGGTAGTAATGACATAGAAGTCAAATATTGTAAAATTGATAAGTTTTAAACCCGATATTTTGCATTATATTTTCAACAACATTTAATTTACAACCATTTTTTGTTCAGGAGAACCTTACGTCTAGTCACTGGACATAACACTCCTCTACTGGACAGTTCAGATTTTTCGTGGACACCTGGCAACCCTACACTAAGTCATAAGAACGGCAACGACTGGTAAAAAGATGGTGATTTAGTGCTTCAGTGAGATACTCAAGAATGGAAAGGAACGACCCAATTTGACCAGTGTAAGACTAAACGGAGTTAACTGCCCTTTTTGTTCACTACCTGGATTTAGTTTACGCAAGATCTTAAAGTCTCAGGCTCAAAAAATAAAAAAATTGAAGGCTGCCTTTAGGCAAAACTTGGTAAAGCACCACTAAGCTCCTTTGTGCTTTGTTGCCTGGAAGTGCTTGAGGCAGAATGGGGTGGTAAATATTTTTAGCATTCGCGAGCCGAGTTATATATTTTTTCTAGTTGTGCAGTGAAAGTACGTATGTACTACATGTACTTAAATGTACTATAGTAAAAAGTACTGGAAGTATCACTCTTGCTTTTCACACTCGCCTACTATTTTTTTTACTATGGATTATATTATATTTTGTATTCTAATTCAATCCACTAAACAATTATATCGTATGACGATGTAATATATTGACTATATAAGTATTAAATATTGAATATTTTAAATATTTAATGAAATTTGATACTAATTTAATTACAAACATAACTCTATACCAATATAATAATGACATAGGACGTACTTCTGCCTTGTTCTTGAATATTTAAATAAATTCGATACCCCAAACTGACCTATATTGTATAGTATAATATTATGTAATACAATGTACCAATGATTGATATTCATCATTCACACCCATATTCATATACAATTCTACAGTACTAGTACTATACAGTAGTTTGGAGCTTGCAGCAACGCCCCAACAATAGGTTGTGTGCATACCTGGCAAGACGTCAAATCATATCTTAAGGTTGTGATAAAAGGTATAAAGACTGGTCAACTTTATTTTTTGTTTCGTATACCAGACTGCAATAATGACTAATAGGTACAAATACTAACTAAACTAGGTAGGAACTAGGTAAAAGTATTGAGTTAGGCTCACTTAACGACTTAACTTGCCCACCACTGACAACTAAAATCCCTACAACCCAGTTAAGTTCTGTTCTTCAACCAACATTAAACAACCAATTCAAAAACGTAAAAATATAATCAAAACATTTTTAAAAAGCATAAGTGTTTGTAATTCAGTTTGTATTTCCAATTGCAATACTTTTTTTTTAAATTTAAGTAACAGGTAAGCAACTCAAATTAATTAAATTAGATATTTTAAATGGCATTGTATCGATAAAGCTTGTTTGAATTCAAAATTTCATTATTCACAAACTTCGAGTTTGAACACTAGAAATCATTTCTGGTGTTTTAACCCAAACCTGTGAACATTGGATGTGTTGGGACTGAATGGAAAATTACGATTATAATACTCGCTCTATAAGTTGTATAAATGACAATACTATAATCATCAACATACAATACACATCAGTCGACCTTGTGTAAAATGACATTATTAGGCAGCAGTTCACGCGTCTAGTATGAATTGTAGATAATTATGTAAGCATAGAGGTTGCCGAACTGTTGTACACGTCCCCATTTATCAATTCGTAGGCACTAGGTGCTTTATTTTTAAAACCACAACAATGTAATACAAATAAAAACAACTTAAGTGATGTTCAAGACAAACATGGTTGTGTTAGTGTTAGTGGTAAGGATACATATAGGATAATCCTAGGCTCCTCTCCTGGGTAATTGGTTTGTCGGGGGCTTCAATATTTAAGTTATTAACAACTGAAATATTACGTGCGTCCTTTACTGCTGGCATATTTTTACTGTAGATTTTCTCCCATACATCTTTTCCAAGTTTTGCAATTCCTGTATTTTTGTAATTAAGGGATTTGACAACACTTCAGAACTCAGAAGGCGATTTAACGTTAGCGAGTTTCTCTCTTACGTCGGATTCATATTTTCGTTTTTTACTTTTTGTCAAGTTTTTGAATTTTCTTTTTTGCTTGCGAGTACTTTTTGATTCCATCTAGTACATGCATACCAGAACTTATTTTAGCCTTCAAATTCTGAACTTCCTTAAATTTTCTTCTACACTTGACGTCAAATCATGGCTTGTCCTTTTTGTTTATGACTGCAACCCTTCAAACTTCCATTTTGTTTTGTTTTGCAATATTTTTTACTGAATTTACAAAATAATCATATTTTTCGTCAATCTTGTAGTTATTTGTAGTATGATTAGGCTTCCAGTCTTCTAATGATTTTCTAAAGTTATCTAAAGTTTCCCAATTAATTTTCAATTTTGTGAGCGTGAATTCTTTATTTACTGCATTAAATGTATTAGAGTCGATTTGAAGTTGAATAGGATTGTGGTCAGACTCGATTAAGTTCACAACACTAAAATTGTCAATAGAGTGAATTAGGTTATTACTTATATACATTAGGTCGATCACACTACACCCTTGGTTATGTGGTTTTGGATTAGGGTTTGAATTATTGGCTGATTCTTTGATAAAAGTGTACTTTCCCGGAATGTCTCCGACTGATCTTCCGTTAAGTAATATTAAACCAAATGCTTCTGCGAGTAAACATAACTGTTCACCTTTTGTATTTACTTCGTCATCTGTTGATTCTCTATTTGGTTAAATATTAGAGTTTTAAACAATTTCGGCATCTACATATCCATTTTTACCAACCCTTGCATTACAATCGCCACCAAACATTATTTTACAGTCTTTATATTGTCGCATTATACATTCTAACTTGTCATGAATTTCATTGATCTCAGATTGAAATACGCTTGCATTGGTACTTAGGTAGCGGAAACAGACTATATAGTTAATTTTACTTTTCAGATGATAACACTTAATTATTAACATAAAGTTAGTTTGCCATAATATTTGTATGTTTTGAAATTGTTCCGTTTTAACTAATATGATCATACCTTCTTTTCCTCGGCCGTGGTTATAATCCTTTACAGCTTTAACTTGAAATCCAATGTAATTCAAAAACATTTTGTCCACTTCTAGTTTTTTGCAAACCCAGGTTTTACACAGACCTAGTTTATCACTGTTTAGTAGCTTGTTTTTATCTTTAGCGCTTAATGAAAAATAATTCTGAATACCGTGTACATTCCAAAAAGTTATATTTATACTTAGATTATAGTTAGTCTTAGTATTATATTTACACTTTGGTTGTGGGGGTTTGGCCTATTGTTCATCTTCATATTTTGTCAGTTTTTTTCCATCATAGATTTGGATCTCCCCGTCCACAACGCACTTGTTAAATCCTCGGATCTTAACTTCGTGTTTTGCTTCCTTCAGTTTCTTGAACTCTGCTAAAAGAACCTTTTTAATTGCTCTTTCGGGCCTAGACAAGTTTTCAGACACTGTATAGAGATCCAGCGAGTTTTTTTACCATTCCGAAGCACTTCAAAAGCATTGTATTTATTGGGTAGTTGCACTAAAATTGGCGATGCTTTGCCTTCTTTGTTAAGTAGTCGCTTTGCCAAGGAATTGTAAAGTTTTGTAGTTCAAGCAGTTCTTTAATTACTTCATTTGTTTCCTCCATCGGATTCACGTCGTTATTGGCTCCGTATAAAATTATGAAGGATTTATCTGACCCAAGACTTCTATCAAGACCTCGTAGCCGGTTTTCTACTCTTCTGATTATTTGGTCCTGCTCGTTTAATTTTAGATTTAACCCTGCATTTCTAACGGCATTCAAAATTTTAGATTCCATATTTTTATCAATACTATCCATTTTGCGCTCCAGTGTATCCAGTTTTTCCAATTTTTTCAGCTTCTCCAGTATTTTTGCCATGTCATCGGGTTTGTTGATTGAGCCGGATCCGGATCGTTGCTTATTTTTTTCGTCTTCCATCCTGAATCACAATATTAAAGTGTGCTAGTATCTTTGGGCGTAATTGTGGACGGAAAAAGAATGTGCATAGCCCTTTGGCCTATTTGTATACTAGATTTAAAAATTAACTTAACTGTCCAGTTTTTGTCCTTAATTTTGTTCGTATGTATATGCATATAATTAGACGGTCTTCCTTCTAGTATGTTGAGTATGGATTATGTCACTTTACTTATGGTTTTCTAGCTTTAATTACTAATGTTTGTCAGCCTGCGGGTGAGAAAATTGAATATCACTTGTGTGTCAACTTTTGGAAACCCTGTGCTTCTGTTTTCCCCCTGAAATTTTGATAAAACTTCGAAATTTTACAGCGTGGTAAATATTTCAGTCTGTACTCAGCGCGCACGATTTAGTCTCCACATTTTACAACTGTACCCCTTTCTGTCAGAACTGTCTTAGTAAGCGCTAATGATGGAAAAAGTCAAATCTGTATGCTAAAGCATCTGGATGCAATTGCTATGGGAAGTCACAAAGCGATCAAAATTGAACGTTAACGTTCATTTTTGACCGCCCTACGATTAAAAATGATCGTTTTGCAAAAATACTGGTCGTTCAAAATTGACTCAAAGTGCCAGACTGATAAGGGATCACCCACAAGCCCAAAATCGCCATAATTGGTACTACTTAATTGGGTCTACTCGGCTACGGATGAACTATGAACCGTGTTAAAGAATAATATTAGTCGTTATGGAATGATTAAACTAATGCGTGGGGG
>JAQFZE010000911.1:0-21338 GCA_034695245.1 Dicyrtomina saundersi | reverse complement strand
TTATAATATATCTAGGTACATAATAAGCTTGTTTAAACGTAGCCGTAACAGTAAAATGAAGTAGTCATGTTTTAGTAGCAGTAATAAACTACAATAAAACTGCATACTACAATATTTATGATTTCGTGATCAATGTTTGTAAGAAAGCAGTTTTTTTTAAATTTCCGGTCAAATTTTAAAATCAAAATTTCGACCCGCCATTCAATGAGCTTGCGCATAAATTATATACCGTTCGAACGGCAATTATTATGAGAATCTAATTATGCTCAAGTTCAGTGGGCGATCGTAAAAGTTCTTTGATTTTTTTTTAATTTTGAAAAAATAGGTCGATCAACCAGTGACATATCATTTTAAAGAAAAATACGGTATTTTTTGTTTTTGACTTCTGGCCCGTACAACTTCTTTTAAACAGAATTGTGTAAAAAACACGGTTTTTTCAAAACATTTCCAAAAACTTTTGGGGCCGTGCCTGTAACTTTAAGTTAATTAGATTCTACTAATCTTTACCGTTGATATGGTATATAACACGTCAAAATTGGACAAGTATTTCAAAAGGTTGATAAATTATGTAAATACATAGGTAGTAATAATTAAGTAGCCTCAGTTCATCCCATACAGCAATGCATACAGTACAAGAGCAATACTTAGTCTTAGTGTGCGTACTTAGTTTTAGTTTTGGTGGGTATGGTAAATAGATAAGCTAATTTGCATATGACATTTCCTCCTATTTAGTGTTTGTTTACTGTACAAATGTAATTACTTCATATACCCATGCACACGTAGCCTTGCTCTGCACTGACAACAAGAAGACACAAACACTTCTACAAAAACATACTACAAACAGTTGCAATCCTCAACTCCAACTCTCATCATCGTCTCATCAGCCAGCAGCACTCTTCCCAAAAGACAAAAACTAAATACATTTAATTGTTTTCAACTTACTGGGCCAGACTTCTTGTTTGCAGACACAGTAAAATCGGGACAGAAGAGCAAATCCTGTGGGCACAAAATAAACACAGTTCAAATCAACTCAATCTCGACTAGAGAAACAAAATGCAAACTTAATTTACAAATTTACATATCCTCCCCCTTTCCAATTCTCATTCATCCCTAATCCCTACGCTCTTTGGCTATACTTTTTACCTACATGCCTACATCAGTTTGTCAGCATGTAAATAAGAATGTAATACAATAATACAACATAGCAACAGTTCTCAATCTGAAAAGGTTATCGTTTCCTCATTTTTAATTTTCGCTAGTGTGTTGTTCTCTTCCAAGTATTTACTTCAAGTTCAAAAGCAGTGAAAAAAATCTTAAGTTTACATAATATAGGCAGCCAGGTTTCAATATATGATCAGCCTTTATATTTTATTTTTTTAACATTTATTTTCCCACATATTTTTTCTTTCAGTATAGAAAAGTTGAAAATTTGACGTGAGGCAGAGGTGGAGTCAATCCATTTATTTTGTATTAAATCATTTTTCAGCTTCATAGCCCTCAAGTCCAATAAATATTCCAAGTAAAAAAAAGAAAATTTTTATACAGGCTGTCATTGAGAGGCTAAATGGAGTGCATATCTTATTACGGTACACGCTATACATATGATGTATTCGGTTGAAGAGGTAAAATCAAAGGAACGCGAGGTGCTTCTATAAAAAGATGGACATATGGATGGATTGTGGGAAACATTTGATGTAAGATTAAGATTCGGTCGAAGTAATACCCAATCATCGAAATGGAGAGGATTAATTGTCTATTAAACGTTAATTTATAATTGTAATTCCTAATTAAGTATGATAATGAGAAATAATTTGAGAGAATATGCGTGCAATTGCACTCACACAAAGTGCACTGACGAGAGCTTTAGCAAGCGGAAGTGTATCTTCTTCATCCTGAGCCGTCTGACCACTGGGAAGACTCGACCAAAAAAAACTTCTCCAATCTGCATCTTCAAACATGTACGGGATGATACGGGTCAAAAGGCGAACGCAGTTCAGCGCTACAAATTGACAATAAATAATATATTTTCATTAATTTTCTTCATAATTACTGAATTCATAATTAACAATAGAAGAGGTGGAAAATAATAGTAATGGAGAAATATTGAATGATCGTCAATCGTGGCTCGTAGTCCCACTCATTCCGTACGGAGCACTAATTAATGATAATAGTCTGCGTTTTTCCCAAGCAGATAAGGATGGAGTATTAATGAAGGACCCCACAATCCACGATGTAATTGTAATACAAATCACTTAATTTTGTAGGGAAGTTTTAAAACTGCAATTTTACTTTTTTAATCAGTTCCCTATGCTAGACCTCTGTAAGGACTGACTGTATATATCATGAAAATGTATTTAATAAAAATAACTATACTTATATACTTTGCTAAATAAATCTCTTTTGTTAGCTAAAACATTTAAAGTTGAGACTTCGGGAACGAACAGAAATAATAGCGTCGAATCCACTCAGATCGCAGTTTCATCGACGGGATTGGCGATTAGCAGAATACAGCCACGAGGAAAGCATGTAGTAACTCAAAATTATTGGCATATGATGCAACAAGCTAAGAGCAGACATAAGAAAAACAAGATTATCAAAACGATCTTCAAAGCATCCGGCTCCATTCACTCTGATTTGCTTTTGGTTTTGATCTTGATTTTCGAATACATGCCTTTTAGATGAACTTGACAGGTTTTGATAATAATTTTATTCAGTTTTTCCTCATTGTTCATCCTCATCCTGCTACACGCACTCAAATTCAAATAAAAAACGCACTGAACAAAATCAGACAAAGCTAGTCGTTCCTATTTTATTACTGCAATCTAAAAAATTCTGAAAATTTGACGGATCTATTATTATAATTGGGATCGCTTAACCTGCAAAGCCCTGGTACTTACTTCCCCATTAGATAAATTCGACAAGACTCTACATTATTTCCACCGACTCTCACTCTGATCTTGTAATGTTGTTGTTGTAGTTGTATTCATTGGAACGTCCCATAAAAAGGGAAACGCTACATACCTATCTTCCTAAAAGTCTACGTTATCCACACCTTTGCTTGGACCACACAGAAGAACAAGAATAAGGAACACTTTAAGTTGTTCAAATCTAAAAGCACAGCATATTCATATACATACATATTTGTAAGGAGGTACTTAGGTACACACTCTACAAGCAACATTATTATTGCATCATGCAGCCTTCCTTCAGACTACAGACTACAGAAGATATCCAAATAATTACATTTGAATTTGTATTATTTGAACAAAGACGGACTTATTTGTCATACTTGGTGAAATTCGGTGAGTGTATAGAGTGAAAAATTAAAATAATTATTCCCCATCACCATTACCATTTGTCTGTCATGTCTATGCAATTATAGTAAAACTTGTCTGGCGTGACAGAAGCGCGATAAAAAAGACTGATATGAATCACTATATCCCACATAACGTCTGTTT
Source organism: Dicyrtomina saundersi (assembly GCA_034695245.1). Classification (NCBI taxonomy): domain Eukaryota; kingdom Metazoa; phylum Arthropoda; class Collembola; order Symphypleona; family Dicyrtomidae; genus Dicyrtomina; species Dicyrtomina saundersi. The sequence goes on along the minus strand of JAQFZE010000911.1, from coordinate 17,880 downwards.
CAAACGAGAATTTATTGCACACTTTTCTAACCTGTCTGTTGATCTTGCTGCGTCCGACAACTTGTATCCACGGCTTTAACTAATTTCTCAACTGACTTGTAGCACAATGTCGCTAAATTATTCGGTGACTGATCCCGTAATGCCCGGATTTCATTTGCAGGTATCAACGTGAAAACATCATGAGCTGAAGCTGCCGTGTCTGACCAGAACTGATCCCAAAATTCATCGTCGTGTGGATCAATGGGCTGTGAGACAAAAAATAAACCAATAATTAAAATTTATATGCAGCAGATGGATTGACAGTATGACATACGACATACATATATTTAAATCAAAATTACTGTGTAATTATCAAAATATATCTAAAGGAAGTGTAAAGTGAATATTGGGGACTGCACAGGGTCAATTGTCAATTCTATATTTAAATTGTCAAAAATAAAAATGTAAGATAAGTAAGATATAATATATTATGAGGATATGTGAATCCCAATTTTAATTTCGAATGAAACCTAAAATTACTTACACGTAATATTCCCCATCTTTCATTTCCATGGACAAAAAATGAAATCTTTATAATTTAAAAAAACTAGAAAATCTTAAATCATAAAAGATTTTATGCTCGAATGAACATTATTCATAAATGTATGATCGTGAGTTTATTTCTCTATACATATGTAATTGTAATTCCAGTTGATTAGTGTCATTTTTCACCAAGTTCAATGTTTCAATCTAGTCTTGTACACATGGATATTTCATAGGGAGCAAGAAGATACACACAAAGTGAGCATCATAATATTCTTATCGCCTCACAACAACACAATATCTTTTTTCTCTACTCACTTCCCGTCAACATTCCCAATTCATTCAAAAATTACACCCTTTGGGCACTACTTATTCACTCACTCCAATCCACGTCTCTTCTCCATCATTATTCTCATTCTGACTACGCATCCATGAACAACAAGTGAACTGGCAGGTACTAAGTACACATCACAAAATCACACATCTACCTTCCCAATTATTCTCTTGGAAATCAAGTGTTTTGAATTCAAATTTGAATTTTTACAAACTAGATATATAATTATGTGAATAATAAAAAACAGACCCAGAGATACAAGCATATAGCGACTGTTGCTAGTTATACAACAAATGGAAATATTATGCATGCATTGAATTTGTGAACTATTTAACTCTTTCTCATCCTTAGACCTTCAACAACAAAACAAATCTTTCACCTTCAGTCCTCAAACGTGATGCGCTGATTATTTCCATTGCAGCATAATAATATTTGCTCCTCTCTCAGTTTCCACACAACTATACACAACATCTCTATAATATCGACTATTATCAATCAAGTATCGCATCACACGTATACATCACTACCACTGACTATAAGTACGTGAACACTGTTAGCTCACTAGTCAGTCGTATGCACTAAACATGTGGAATTTCTTTAGCCGTGCTTAGCCTTCCCTTCATCACATCATGAAATGAATTCACGTCTCAAAGTAATTTCAAAATTAAACACACATATAATTACAATTTATAATTTTAGTATCCATGTTACACTATTTATTTTATCTTGTTTAAAGTACTCCATTCATAAAAATAAAATTCATAATTGGAGTTTTAACGGAAATAAATTACGAGTGCACTCATCATGGTTTGTATAGGCTACCTGTACAAATCCTTTTTTATATTGGTTCTGAGCTTTGGCTCTGGTTGGTCATTCTAGCGGAAAGAAAAAATGAAAATATTTACGTGCATGATTGTAGTGGAGACCAACCCTTAAAATCATCAAAGAATTATCCTTCCTTGCCACACATTTATTACATTTCCAAAACAGCAGTAAGAACTCAAATTTAAATTTTCAAATCTCATTGAAATACATTGACAATATGTATGTACACCATTACCTACTGTAGTACTTGTCGTGTCAATAATTGCCGTTGTTATTTTGTGCCAGCCGAGTAAATTCCACCTCATCGACACAACTCAACCATAATAATGTGGTACAAGATATATTGCCTCCATGCACAATAACTATACACTTGTTTTATTTTATTTTTTCCTTACCCTGGTTTTTGTGGTCAGTTCAACAAATGCTTTTCGAAAGTTGAGCTTCGTTTCCGTATTACCCATTCTTGCAAATCAAATTGGAGGCTCTCAATCTCTGCCTTCACTTTTGACTTCCAATTCCAATAATGCCAAAACAACACCAACTGTAGTCTCGTTAAATTTTACGTCCCCAATCCAAACAATAAATAATACAACTATTTATCACACTCTCAGTTTCCGTACAACTTCACGTCCACTCAAACTTGACTCCAAACAAAAACAAAATAAGAGCAACGGTTCCCAACTTGAAATATTATCAAACTTTAAGTCTGGCTGACTTCGACATCAGGATAGAAGACAGGCGAGCGACGAGTTTTGGTCCTCACTAATCCACTTTCGAAGCCAAAGTCAAACTGCTGGAGTAAGAAACGAAATAAGTTGTAAAGTTAGAACAGGACAGCTGTGCATATAATATGGTTCAAGAATGGAAACGGTATAGTGCAACCACAGTACATGCAGAGGTGCAAGACAAAAAATGTCAAGAAAAAATATACAACACTAAATAAAGACTATCTAAATAAAATAAAATATTAAAATATGAGGTTAAGTAATGATTCAATTGAAATGAGATGGATTAATTTGTACCTGCTGCTGCTCTTGCTTTTTGATGTTGTCACTGCTGGACCCGTTGAGTCAAATAAAAGAAAAGTGAGGTAAATCAAGGGAACACATTAAGCACAAAGTACATTAGCAGATTTGGTAACAATATGGACAAGAATAGGAAGAGTAAATATGGATTTAATTGAGCTCTGAGTTGAGTTCGGTAGCTGTCCAAGTTCGAGCCGAGTATGAAAGTGTCTTTACGAGTGAGTGAGTGTGAGTGTAGCAATAAGGAAGAGAAACCTGCTGTTCGTCTATTCGGAGCAGAAATATACGCAAGCGTTTTATCCAGCTATCGATCACTTCCTCCATATAACCACTCGCGCTAGTAGACCACACCAACACTGCCACTGCCACTATTCACAATAGACAGATATACATGTAAGTAATATAGGCTCGCAATGTGGATGGAAATAGTGGAAAGGGCTGGAGAATTTAAGACTCCAGCAGCTGGTAGAACTGGAACTGGAACAAGTGTAAATGTAGACGGGAGTAGTGTAGTGGCAACTGAAGCAAAAAGCGTTGAATATAGATTTGTAGTTGTAGTTAAAGTTTGGTCTGGGACTACCACTGGGAAGAAGAGGAGAGTACGAGACGTAGACGAGGAATCCCAATCAAGTCAGCCAACATGTTCACTTCTTCCTTCCATTCACACATTTATCAAGAGGATAACATCCGTTTGAGACAACTCCAGAGTCAGCCAGACAGACATCACATACATCTACAACTCCAGTTAACTATAAAAAATAAATATAAATTGCAATTAGAATTATTACTACGCACCTCTCTCTACTTGAGCAGCACACATGTAATAATAGTAATATGTATCCACAGCCCACACCCACCCCTATTTTCCCATCCAATCCAAGCTCAATCCAACCATCCAACACCGACTAACTAAGAAACTCTTTCCAGACTTGATTAACATAAATTACTTATTAACGTCGAGGAGATACTTTTAATTTTAATATCAATCAATACACAGGGCTGGGAGTGCAGACTGTGGAAACAAAGGGCAGAGCTGGAACTGCAGCAAGAGCAAAGTCATTCCCTGTTATACTAAAGCCTTTAGTTATGCAATCATGTAGTTGGGAGCAAATAGACAAACACTTGTGCTGTTTACTTTATTGCCCTGTCCTTTACATTGTAGTACTCTCCTACATCATTACCATTACATAGTGAGTAAGTGAGTATATTATTTTATTTATTCAATGACGCGAATACTAATTCCCAATTCCAACACTGAATGCTATGAATTGCTATGTACATACAAGGCATGTATAGTAGGAAGGAGATAGTGAGTTGCATGACAATGACAAGACAACAAGAGACAACCAGTTAACTCATGCTATAGATCTAGTAGAATATGATTTATATAAGTAGTAAAAAAATGCACAAAATAATTATTATTGCATAAGTTCAGCTTATTATTCCCATTTCCCATAGTTATATTATGGTTGGTGAAGCATTTTGACGTAAGTCCACTATGGGAAATGGGAATCAGGACCCACAAGACCAAGCTGTACAAATAAACTTGAGCGGACAGGTGGAGGTGGGGGGAGCAGAAGCATTGAGGCATTCATCCTTCTATCCATCCCATAATAAGGAATTGAATAAAAATCCAATATTTTACGACTATATATACACAGCAATAAGGAAAACTGAAAATAATTAAATACAATGTTAATGCTAAGTACTGTGACCAAAGCTCATTTAAATACTTCCACGGAAATCCAGAATCTATCACTCACAAGCAAACCTAATCCTCATAATAATCGTCGGTCGTCGTATAGCTAGAGCCTCTATAGGATATGACATAAATCATAGTAGCAAGGTGATTTGGTTTGCTTCGCTCTGGCTTTGACTGTCTATTAATTTAGTTTAAGCTTCTTTTTTATTTTATTTATTTATTTCAATTACGTACGTCTTTTTGACCTTTTCTACGTTTCCACTTTTTTGCTGTCTCGTTCATAACAATGCAATGGCTATAATTGTGTTTTAATACGCCTTCCAATACCACTGCAAACACTAAACACCTCTTCTGAACTTTACCTTTGCCACACAGTGAAAAAATTCTAAATCGCGTGATATAAAAACATAATTATGATTACGAAGAGAGATGACGTAACCTTATAGTATGCTCGATAAACTGACTTTGGTAGATTGCACTCAAGGAATTACATTTTATCCGGAGACATAATGCAGCAGTCATAGGCTCCTAGTCATTCTACTTATGTGTATTCCCATTAAAAAATTCACTTCTTATTACCTTAACGGGCTCATCAGTAAAAATGCAGGGACTTAAATACGTCAATTTACTTTGAGTAAAGTCAATATGTACGGTTCAAAATTAAAGGTGAGTTTAGATGTTATTCGTTGCTGTCTACGGCGTAGGAGAATTTTTAAATTCAATTATGTAATTTATTTTTAAGCAACCATATCAAGACTGGCACGATGCAGTTTTCATTTTCGCCTGTGCAACTACTATGCACACTTGCAACTAGAAAACCATTGAGACACAAGAGGAACACGACGCTGTTAACGTTGAACGCAATTCAATATTCAACATTGCACTGTGCATCCATTGCTGTAGAGGTACATACGTCCAATATTAAATCTGAGCTGAAAAGCAAAGCATCCATATTAAGTTTATGTAGATGAACAAAAATATCTACCCAATAATATGCAGTGTGAAGTACGGTGAAGGACCTACACAAGCTAAACTAACAGCGGCGCGTTTATTATTGTGCACATAATTTGTTCACATTCAGGAAATGCAATAATTGTAGGACTGCGAGCAACAAAAAAATTAGATCAGATTCAAATTTTTCGTATCTACTAATTTCCAACATAGGACAAGGTTTAATACAATACAATCAAAAGGTATGTAACAACAATAACGTAATATAATTTAGATTTTTAGGCTAACCTTAAGGAAGGTGAAGCAGACGGAAACATTGACATTCAGTCAGATCGGAATACAAATAGTATGACGAAGCCAAGTCTTACATATTACATTGCATTTTGCATTTATGTACTATGACTTGTCACCATTTTTCCACGACCATAAAAGATGAGTACCTATTAATACATAATTATTGTAACATAAAAATTGCAAGCACCAGGAAATCCGGCAGAAAATATTAACATATAATTAAGTAAATTAAATCGTTATAATGTAGCACGTATTGAGTAAGTAGTAAGCGTGCTTTATATACAATGACGGTGAGTTGTGCTACTATCATTCCCCATGGTATAGAACCGACAGCATAGAAGGAAATTGCAATTCCAATATATGGAAAATAACAATAATATAATATAATGAGTCGCCGCTGTTAACCAAACCACCTATCCTCATAATATAGGTATGTATACCAGTAATGAAAAAAAACAAAGTACCTATACGCTATGCTATGCATTTATGAAAATGAAAATCTAGTGGAATCAGAAATGAGAAAACAATCAGAATAATCAAGTATATGGATATCATAATTGAGAGATAAAACAAATGAAATTGACTTGCCAGTATTGCACATAATTAATCATTACTTCTCTTATTGCAGAATTCTTGAACCAAAGGGTTTCATACTGTGCAGAGCAAGAGGATGAGGAACACCGTCAAATCAGTCCAAGAAGAGAGAAAATAAAAATGATTTTGCAATCACAACAACAACAACCCTCGACTCCCCGATCCACTAGAACCAGAACCAGCTTATGGCTAGACATCCTGCCTATACCGAACGTTAAATATCCAACCACATTATTCTTACTTAGATTTATATATCTCTCGCAATCCCAATCCTCAAAAGACAATGAACACAAATAAATGGGCAAATTTGGTTATGGTATTATTGTAGAACATACAATACCAACTAATCAAAAGACAGACGTAATAAAAGTTGGCATGCAAAACAAAACTAATGGTCAAGTAATGACCAGTAGCAAGTAGGGGATGAAGGCAAGAGCCGAGTGGCTATATGACAGTGCAACCAAAGCTAATCAACCAAACACACATACACACCAACAATATCACATATGTACAGCATGCCCCAAAACGTTAAACTCACTAAGGTTTATGGGGGTTACTACCCCTTAAGAAGGGATTCTCCGCCGAGATATTTATTTTTAGATGATGACCCACTATTAAGTATGATTCAACTTTGATTGACCTCCAGGGGTCACGTGGTTCTCGTTTAAATAATTAAAAATTGAAAATTGGGCGTTCCAAAAGGTTAAACTCACTTGAAGGTTTTTCAAATTCAAACAGCAACATCTCCTGACTAAACAAACGAAAAATTTCGAAATTTGGCGTGCTTACACTCCGATACATTATAGTCATGTACTTTGGCCAATGGGTCACTGTAGCACCGGTAGCGCTGGAGAAGACGAGTCAACTTCATGTCAACTTTTCCCCCGTTTAATTACATGGAAAAGCCACGACTTGCTTCACTGAATTCTTGTGTACATACGCAAATATCAACCAGTTGTAGTAAACAACTGTCGGCCACGAATACAATTAAATGGCCTACAAAACAGTGTAACACTCAACTCTCAGGTCACTCGGGGTCACGAGACACCCGGGCTTGAACATTACGAGTATTTTGTGGTATGCTCTCAATTGTAACTCTCATTAATGTTCAAGCCCCGGCGTCTCGTGACCCCGAGTGACCTGAGTGTTACACTGTTTTGTAGGTAATTTAATTTAGTTTCTGCTCGACATTTGTTTATTACAATCAGTTGACACTTGCGTATGTACATAGGAATTTAGTGAAGCAGTCGCTACTTTCCCATGTAATTAAACAGGAAAAAAATTTAACATGAGGTTGACCCATCTTCTCCATCGCTACTGGTGCTACAGTGACCCAATGACCAAAGTGCATAACTGCAGTCGTAAGTAATGACTGCTGAAAATTCCTTCTTAGGGGAAGTAATCCCCATAAGCCTTAGTGAGTTTAACATTTTGGGGCATACTGTATAGTGTCAGTAAGTAGTACATATTCTGAAAACATTATCAGCTGATCGACGCTGAACGCTCAATCCCACAAATGATTATTTTCTGCATCAAAAAAGACAAGTGGATTATAACCTTCCTAACCGCCACCATCATTTCCCATAAACCACACCATATCAGAGACACAATCAACATTTGAACAACAAGAACAAAAGAACCAACACCATTTTGATTTATTAACCAAAACCCAAGAGTAAATAATCATATAATTATGCGTATGCACTCGTCTCGTTGTTTTACGTACAAGACTTTTTCAAATTGAAAACCTTGTGACATTTTGAGCTCAAAAATTTATTACACACTATATACTATCAGGCAGGATTGTGAAATCAAATGTCAAAATCAAAATTCAATGCGTCCTTTCCCTCCGTTTATTAGACAGAGTGAGAGACGGAGCAGGCTGAGCACAGCAAGAGGCTGAGGCTCACAGAGACAAAATGTAGCCAAAAGAACTAAAAATATTATACAAATATATAAAATAGTTCATAACAATAACAAATTGTAATTTTAAAAAACTTGACCGATTATTGATTTGATTAGATAAACAAACCAAAAACAAAGTTTCCTCACTCGTCAACATATAGTCAACACTTTGAAAAATTACAATTCTCACAAACTTTATGGACCATTTCTTACTAAGCAAAAGACATAAATGTAAAATGGTAAATGCGCCATATGTAATTTTAATTTAATATCTCGTTAATTATACTCAAAGATCTAACTCACGCTATACAACATAATATTATAGTCTCAGTCGAGGCAGAAAAAAAGGAGCAGCTTAGTTAGAGGTGAGAAATTGAAATTGGACTAGAAAAATATTACCAGACTGACTGACTCTTTTCAAACTATCAAATATTATCATCATTTCTATTACACTACATATTTAGAAGAAAATATTATTTACAGCCATAGCCGTAAAAACGAGTTCAACCAATTATGCTATTTTCTCATGCAGTGTTTTATGCTCAATGAAATTTCATGTTTTTTTTTCAAGATTTTCCTATACTATCAAACCCGTCTGTCCATCTACGCTATAGTTATAGTCTATATAAAACTTCAATCACACACCAATCCACCCAGACTAACTCACATCTCACGTCAACAAAAAAACAAAAATACGAAACTTTGAAAATCAAAACCAAAAGGAATACCATCATCATCACTGTACGTAAAGTCATGGAAGAGAGCTCGCAGCTTGAAGCAATAATCAAGTCATAGACACGGCATTACGTTGAAACTGAAAGGGAAAAATATTCTTTAAATGATCATTTCGATTTTATATACTTTGATGGTCCTTTAGCCATGTATACTTACGCAAGAAAACAATTAATCTTAATGTCCGATAAACGTACTTTTGTACTCACTCTCCTCACAGTGTATTTTTATATTTACAAAATACCAAGACTAACATCCACATTTATGGTTGTTTATCGTTCTCAATTTGGTTTTGCTTGTGGTTTTAGTCATTCTGTTCTGGTTCTGGATAACGTTACCTTTTTTACTTTGATTTGAAAATGAAATCGGAAAAAGTGGCTGTTAGAGAGTAGAGGCAGAATGGAGGAAAGACTCTGATTGTAAATATAGTAAATGTGGATTATATATATACTGCAGATATATAGAGACATGATATTTGAGCTCCACTACTGAAATCAAGACAAGAAAACAGTTACTGCTTTTGCTGCTGGGTACATTAAAGAGTGAGGGGAAAACAGTAGCTTGTGGCCATGTCGATCAATTTTAATTCTATAATTCTCTCCATCCATCTGTACAACGAATTACCATAAATACTTGAGGAACCAAGAACTATAAAGAAAAGAACTAAGAACCAAGCTAAATTGCTGAAGGCAAGGAAAGCATAATCAAAGTTTTTATCTTTCAATCAAAATCCACACATTACAATAAAACACAATACATAGTATTATTTCCACGTACTCTGTCTACCATTCATTGCGCAATAAAATTAGTACGCATTAGTATTTCCAAAATAAAACTGTCATCACAACCTCTTTTCTTCCCACATCTACGATACATTTGTGTACCTATACTTCCATAAAAGCAAGCCCATGGATGTGTTTCTTGCACAGAAACACAACTCATAACACTTGTACTTTCTAATATACCAGAGCATCAGTCGTATCGAAGGAATTTATTACAAAACCCCTTACTGCATATAGCATCTCAAATCGTCACCCAACCCAACAGAATATTTTCTATTTACACATACCTCGTCCGCGACAATATTTGTCATTTTTCCAGTGTCATAGATCAAACTAAAATTTTTGAGGGAAGAAATTTAAAATCTGCAATTTCAAAAGCTGCACGCCAGACTTTTCATGCATTCATGTAGAATCTTTAAGGATAACAAACATCCCATTATAAAAATAAAATTTTAAAAACAATTTTGGATTTTATTATACTACTTTAGGTTAGATAAATATTGGGGGAGGGTAGGAACGTGAGGTAGATTTCGCAGTATTTTTTCCATTATTCCCTTGATCCAGGAATTAAGGTAACTTGCGATAGTTGCATAATAAACAATTACGGACTAAAAATCTACGAAAAGACTCTTTTTATTGGATGCCGTACTGTCTGTCAAAATCGGCCCTGCCTTTTGCCTACGCAACAAAAGGTCCGTCCACCATCTTGAATAGGAGTTACCGTATTTATGTATTTGGTATTGTATAATTAAATGAGAAATTTTGTTCTTGAATTCTGAGGATTGATGATTTCGTAAAAAAATTACAATAAGAAATTAATATAAAGATCAATTAGTCACTCACGTAAGTACATTGATTGAGGACCCATCAGAGTATGTAAATGAAAATCTGATTTGATTCCATTGAATTTTGATGTTGGTTTAATTGACACTCCTGTCTGACGGATTAGAGTGAAGGGTGTGAAATTTTCATTCATTTTGCCAAATAAAGCTTACTATTACTATTATATGAACAGAAACGTGAACATACAACACATACATGTATTCCATTAGAAATTACTAACTGAAGAGAGTTCACACATTCCGTGTCTGAATTCATTCCAAACATCTCCACTTCTTGATGTAGTTAAAAGAGCAAAGTTAACTTATACAGCTGAGATTTTTATTGGATTCGAGTTGCCACGTCACATACTGAAAGAAAAAACACAGAAAATTCAAGTACATCCTTTAAGACTTTCAGAGAGACCTAATTGCAAATTAATTGCGAAGAAAAAAAAAAGAAGTACAGCCAAGTTTTTGTTGTGTAACAAACAATCGAGTCTCTCACAATGAACTTGCACATTAAAAGATAATACGAAAATGCCAACTCAAGTATATTATGTCGTGGAATCTCTTTGTATTTATAGTTTAAAAGATGCAGTTATGTCATCCTCAAGTCATCATCAACTTGGTCAAAATTGAATCAACCGTATCTCTTATCTTTGAGATACTACCGGTGCTTCTTCAACTCTGCTTTTCTATATACCTACTGTATTCTTTTAGCTCCGCTCATTCAGTTCAGTTACAATCATTGCAACGAAAAAAAACTTTCAACCATGTCCATACTTGTATGCACTCAGTTGATAGGCATTTCCACGAATTCAAATGACATGATGAGCAGGCAACGGATCACTACCACATACCCGAACGCACTTAAATTTTTTGAAATACACGCGAGATATTTACAAGAGACTAAAATACTTACTTCATTTCCTGGAATTTTAGCCTACATATTATCCCCTGACTCCTAATATTAACATTACGCAAGCACTAAGCAGTACCAATAGTCGCCCAAATATCTGAAGCATCTGGATCTGGATACCTGCACTAATTATTTATTTTATTTGGTGCTTTACAAACTCTGACCTTCAAAATTGTAGCATGCACCTATACATATGAATTCACAATCAACCTCCTAAATACGTTTGTAAATCCTAATACCTATGCATAATTAGTTTAGAATAAAATTTAAATAAATTAAAAAAGTTTATTCAATGATTTAAATTCGCTAAACTTCGTTGTTAGTAAGTATAAAACCCTCACGTAATATCTAATACCAACCACCCTTTGTCACTTTACATTATCAGTTGTCAGTTGCAAAATGTCTATTAAGAACGGTTTCACAGCTGCTGGCAATAAAAAAATTGCATAGACAGGAAAGGAAGCCTTCTGGTTCTGGCTTTGCTCTTCTTTGTTCATCGATTTTCGATAAAACGCTCCGATAACTATAAGCGATAGTCGTCAGCGTCAATGGCAAGAACAATCTTGATCCCGACTCTATTCCATCATCATCCAACTCAAGTTCAAGTTTTTCTTTGTACTTGATTCAACAAACGTTGAATGACACGAGCAAAGTCAGACCAGAAGATGCTCAGCAGCGGTAGAAAAAAGGATGAAAATAGGAGGATGGGACTATGGGATCTAGACTTCAATGTCCACGTACGTCCAAGGTTAGAGTTGGACGAAGTTAAATTTCAACAAACAGAACTATTAGTCATTGGTTTTTAGTAGCAGCTTAATGATGACGTAAAATCCCAGAATCCAAGCTAGTTATAGAACACATCCGTCATACCAGTCGCATTTCGCATTACTACACAGCCATCATAATGATTTATGAAAACATGTAATATTTGCTCTCTATGGTTATGGTTCACACAACTGACCGATAGGTAAATCAAACGAAAAATGGTCCATCCATGTTGCAAATCGAATTCCAATTTTTAAGAAATACTTCTATGTTTGATCTGAAAGTAGAAGAATATTTAACATATTCTTCAAACCCCTAATAATAGCATCTGACTACTATGGTACATCATTTATTATTGGGTCACGTGCAGTATTTCAAATCTTCGGGAAATTATGTACACAGGATTATAATGAAATAATAGATGTTGGATTTGATGTTCTCGAAAGCATACTTCTCAAAACTCATAATTAATTCGGCTGATCTACACAAACCGTCAACCGTTCATTTCATTCGTTCCAACTTCCGTACAGACCATCCATCCTGAATTACTGGTGACTTGGCAATGCTGCCCGTACCTGTCACATGTGCCTGTACTGTGCTCTGACAGCCTTAGCCTTAAATACTTTGATACTGACTCAAACCTGACAAAGCAATCACATTAAATATGTTCCATTATTAATGAAAGCTCAAACAACAACGATAAAAGTGTGGTATCATAAAGTCAGATAATAAGTATACTATGTTAAATTAAATGCATAGAAATAACACCATCAATAATTTGGCATGTCTCATCGCAGGCAGCTCACAACACAAATCGTAAGCACGAAACGGCCAACTGAATCGAGATCCGAGATAATGACAACGTTTACCTAATACTCTCAATATATTCTCCGGAAAAAGGGATGACGAGGTCGGACAACGGAAGTGGACATAGTCACACACACGGAAGCCCCATATGCTATGCACCAATTCCAAATTCCAATGCACCATTAGCCCAACATTCCTACTTCCCAATCCCCAGCAATGCCCACAAGCACAAACACAAATCTAAGTGACAATAAATTTATCACTAGAACTTGACTGATAAGGATATTGTTAATACAGTAGTGGTAAACTGGTAAACACGGCCGTAGAATAAAAAAAAGTAACAAAACGATACAGACTCGTTAATCATGTTCAGCGACAACACAACCAGAACGATTGACGATCAAGAACCAAAAGCAAGCCCAACCGGTAAATCACATCAAAAATCACAATTCACTCATTCAGCTTCAGCCTATTATTGCCTATCACCTGTGCTCTGAGGCTACTATTTATTATCCCTGTTGGTATATATATAATATGTAGTGCTATTAACATACCGTAGTGATTTTAGTTTAAAAGATACTTAACTCTAAAATTTACTTTTATGTACGAATAGTCGAATCGTCTGCCGCGACACCCGCCTCCGCCTCTCTATTTTTCTATACTCTATCTTTTGTCTCATTTGTTTTTTGTTTGTTAGTTTGTTCGCTACGAATTTGAATATAGACCGCGACCAGCATATTTGAACGTGATTTCAGAATAGCAGAGAATCACATCTGATAAACATCCTCCCATAGAAAACTATTCACCTGTTGTTGTTGTTATTAGCCACATTCACTGTTACTCATGTCAGACAGTCCCAGTCCATAGTGTCCATAAATTGATAAATTATTTCAGAAAACAAAATTTCAAATTAATTACAACTTAAATATTTCAAAGTGATGAGTGCATTCACATCAAAGTCAAAACTCACCTGCTCGTAGAACACATTGCTAAAACTAAACCTGAATGTTATATTTTAAATCCAATGTTGTATGTGTGTGTGTTATTGTATGTATTATTATAAAGGAACTGTGAACAATTCCTTTATAAAAATGGACCTTATCTACATCAGTGCTTTCCATCTCTCTACATAACTACATTTATTGTTAGATACTATATTACTATGAAGGAAGGATAATCTTGCCCTATAAGCTTTATCCCCGTTCCCCTGTCAAATATCAGGCCACATACCGTGACCTGTAACCATATGATACTCGGCTTACCGTAAACCGGTACCGGTAAGGTCTTCTTCTACGCTCAACTCCTTGCTAGTAAGTGCACTTGTAATATTCAATATTTACTTGAAGAATATATAAATAGAGAAACTAATTAAAATTTAAAAAACATGGATATAGCAATCATGTAAAAATACACAGTAGCTAAAAACAGTAGAAAAGAATGATTGACTACAGCCTCTTTCGTGTGTAGGTACTAGTTAGATGTACGGCTCTTAATTGCAACGCAAAACCTCGTTAAATTGCACGTTATGAAACGTTATGAAGCTGTGTAAAAGTATATATATCTGTAGAATAGAAAAGGTTTGGATGAGGGACGAGGTGCACTCTGCTTGTGTCTGACTCCAACAAAAAATAGAATAGAATGCTATATCAGTTTTCAGTTATGAGGTGAGTGAAACTCGAAAATAAATAAACCTCACTCGCGTAAGTTTAAGTAGTAATAAGGAGGTACTGGTTAGATACATGGAAGGAAAAAGAGCATAATATACTTACCATTAGCTTCAGTGTTGGTTGTTCGTGGAAGGAAAGGTATTGTAACTACAAATTCCAATTTGACTTGAGGCTAATAGTAATAGTAAAATAAATGTAATAGTTAATAATGGAGGGAAGGAAGAAACCTAAAGGAAACCAAAATGCTGCTGTTGCTGCTGCTATGCTGCTTGATATTATTGTTGTCGTTTCATTTTCCATTTGTTGGGTTTAGATTGTTGTGGCGCGGCGGACTGAGGAGGGTTGCTGTTGTATTCGAGTGGTGCCTCATCGTCATCGTCAGAGTCTCCTCACACAAACACAATCTTCTCATTCACCCCAACAACGTTTGGCTCAACGTGAGACACTCTCAGTCTTGGACAGTTAGCAGATCCAACAACATCACGAAAACATTCCCTCGTCCCAACAGCCACTTTTTGAGTCTTGGTCCAAATCCTGAGCTACTCTTCTTCAATTTCACATTTCTTTTAAGTCAATTGACATTCTCGTGCCTCAACCAAAATCACGTCGAACATACAGTGCTCGAAAGACTTTGTTTCACGACACACTACCACACAGACTTAACCTTTGCCTATCTTCGAAACTATATCCGCCCATCCATAAATGATAATCCGTAAGAATTATTAAAACTCGTTTCAACTTGGGAGTAGAAATATGGTATGAACAATCTGGGTCAGTCACGTATCATTTTTAACAATAAAGAATATTATTGTGTGTCGTGTAGTCTTCCAGCAAAGATTGCGCATTCAATACTCAAAACCAAATACTGTCAGTAAATTCAGAAGAAATATTATAGTTACATAGGATTCAAGAGAAACCCCTTTGGATTTGTCTTTATACTTTTAAGTGTGTGCCACTCTTTCTCAAAGACTTTACAGTAGCTCAAATTTTAATTGAAGAAAAAGTATATTGACTTGTGTGAACATCATTTTTGAAGTGCATAATAGATTGGAAGTGATCAATAATAATTATATTTTGTGTTTTCGGGCTGTCACAAAAAAAACTGTGTGAGCCCTGGTGTTTGTGTATACTCCTGAACTTAACTCTTATAGCGATCAACTTTACCTTTTTGTTTTGGATGATTTGTTTCCTCCTCGAAACAAAATACTTGAAGGAAAAAAGCCAAAAAGATACAGAGCACAGAAGCATCATCTTTTGCTTCGTTGTAATTAACATTTTTTGCCATTAAGTGGAAACAATTACACTTTTTCCAACTTAAAACCAACCATCCAAAATTACTATTACACTATTCAACTCTGTACATTGAATTGGATCATTTACGAAGGTAACAAATTGTTTTTTCCCGTTTCTATCTTGTAAAATCTATCCTGTTAAACGTTCACACTAAATCCATTCACCCGTCGACTGCATTGACTACATAGAGCATATTATAAGAGATCTACAAATACGTTGACAGCAGATATTCTTTTAAATACCTATCACCTAAAAGTACAGTTAGCAATTCAGACTTAACTATAAAACCAACCATTATACAGCCCTACATATTGAAATTTTACCTTCATCATAAAAAGTGACATTTTACACTCACTTTTGTTGTTAGCCTTCTAAATTAAAATACACTTTCCTATCTTGGCTACCCCTCCTTGTTTCTTGTAAGTATTCTCAAACTCATGCCTAATTTGTCCAAGTGCGGGAACCCTTACGTACTTTTTCTATTTTCGAAATCTCACTTTCCAATATACAAGATACATAGGCAGAGCAGGTGTGCAGTAGACCGTGAACTCACAGGTCTCTCGTATTTATTGTCCATTTCATTTTTGGGTCTTATCTTTACAATGGATTCCTTAACTGGACAATTTTTCTAAGACTCGAGAGAGAGAATTTCCCTTTTACCTGACTGATAACTTAAGGAGCCTCCTTTTAAGGTCTATCTGGAAGTATCGCCGTCCAACCTGTGGATCCATTTGTTCATTTAAATGTCGTCGTCTACACCATTTCACTCCGGCTATACCTTCCCTTCCTACCTCACATTCTGCAAAGCCGGATGAGCCTTCTGGGGAAATCCTCTGAAACATTACATTTTTGTGTACACCCTTGAGCCTCTTCTTCGGCCCTATATTCCAAATCTTCTCTTTCTTATTACACTTTTGAACTCTACCAATTTCTGGGGGACACTGCTATGAGCCATATGAGGCCATGACCATCGATTTTTTTACAAGACAATTCAATCAAAGCTCGGGCAGTTTTAGACTGAAATGCGTAAGTATTACATTACCGATGGAATCTGTGAAGAAATATACAACCGTACAACTTGGGGAATTCCATGATAAATAATAATACCTTCCATAAGAATTAGAGGGCCTCCGGCATTTTTTCCGTGCTTTATGTTCACCTTTTCAATGAGTCAATCTCAAAATCTTAATTCATACACACAGACAGATGAAAGGTAGATAGGGATCTTATGTTGTATGTGTAAATTTTTCTTTGCCAGACAGAGCCAGAGATGTTCTCTCAACACAAATAAATATGACTATAAGAACTGCAGGTAGCAAGTTTATCATATTCGAAATCCCCTAACTACTTTAATGATTGACATTTATGAAGTGAAAACGAATAGAACATGAAAAATCCTGGGATGCTTTTAACATGTTTTCATTATTGTAAGAAATCATATATAGTACATAGCTGTAGCTTCTATATAGCTACTGATAATTGGGGTTGATCTTCCAAAAAAAATCTTCAGGATTTAAATTCACATAGGTACATATATAGTTTTGAGTGTGAAAATGACTTGCAAATTGTGAGTCTTTCTTATTGCCATTACAATTATATCTATATCCTCTGTGGATTGCAAAAAGTGCAGTGAGCATTGCGTTTAACAGTAAATCATGGATATCTGAGGGGAATAATCAAGAAAAACATCTAGGCAATGCCCACTTGCTGCCGCGTATACTTTCCTTCGTGCTCGTGCTCCTATATAGATACTCCCGAACTCACATTTTAAAGTGCTATATATATAAAACTCTAATGTCACTCTTTATTTAACACATTGAATTCTGCTTCAAACTTCAGACACATGCAATAGTCAAACAATCTCTCAACATTATTATGCATTGCCTTGGGGCTTTTCTCTATTCAGTCCTAGTAGGCAGAGATTTTAACTCCATAACATCAC
>JAQFZE010000910.1:0-21353 GCA_034695245.1 Dicyrtomina saundersi | reverse complement strand
TATTACAAACTTTAAAAAATAATCTATGTTAAAAGAATCATTTTCATACAGATCTACATTTAAATTGGCTTATCTCGCTTGAGAAATAATTGAGGGATAGTGCTTGTAGATAGTGCATTTTGCACGATCATTTTTAAATGCACTTCATAGTTCATACAAATACGATGTAATATGCTACTGTGTTAGTACGGTGCGTAATAAGTAATTATTATAGCGAATTATTCAGGAAGCACAGATATTTCGGTCATATGTACCGTAAAGCTTATAATAACTCCCGGGGGATTCTAATAACTTTCGCGGTCTCCAACAACTCCCGGGCTCTTTAGCATGGAATCATATGGAGAGGAATTTGTCCAGGGCCGGACGAAGGAATTGCTTTTAGGCAGCAATTTGTTTCCATAAAAAAACCACTATTTTGATTTTATTGATGGTTTTCTTTGGTAAAGCAAAATGTTGTATTTACATGTTTTTATAAAAGTTAAAATATTCTTTTTACTTGATTCAGAAAAGTGCAAAATGTTCTATTTACATGTTTTCAGAAAAGTGTTAAATGTTTTATTTGCATGTTTTTGAAATGCACAACATTTTTTATTTGCGTGTTTTTAAAAATTCATAATATTCGTTTTATATATTTTTGAAAACTGCAAAATGTTCCATTTGCATGATTTTTGAAAATTCCAACAGCAGGGGCTGCCTGCGCTGGCCACATTATCCGGCCCTGATTTTGTCTTTTATACTTTCATTTCTAAAAACTCCCGGGAAAAGATGCATAACAAATTTTCAGAGTTGGTCCATTCAATGGCTAATCGCGACGAAGAAGTGTGATCATAGCCAAAAACAATAGGGCTCTTCGCCCTCGCATTTGTGAGCTGCTAAAAGTTGTTTGAATGAAATCGGTAAAAGAATTCCACCTGAAGCGTGAATACTACTGACAGGCAGACAGGCAGATAGACGGACAAAAAACTATTTCAATAGGTGCTTAAATGAGCTAAAGCTCAGCATCTAAAAAGCAGGTGCAGCAAGGTAATTAATACACTAGGATAATGGTACCATATAATGCTAATAGTGCAACAGTAATGCATCATGTGTGATCATTGATCATAAAGAAAGAAAAGAAGACGGACGAGGTAATCCAGACTCCAGGAACAGGCAGAACCAGAACCTGGAGGATCCAAGAAAACAATTAACTGAGTCAATAAATTACCAAGTAAATGATGTTGTTTGATTAAGGTAACTCGTTTTTATTCATTTTTCCTGTTAGTCATAAAAGTCTTCTACAGACGGATAAAATCATAATAATCGCATCATCATAATTATTTTACTCCTGACGCGACTGTGATACTGTAAGTACATCTATTGCTTACAGCCTATACAGTAACCAGTAACTCTCGCCCCCACCCCCTTTACTACTGTTACCCCCACTCAATTCTCACTATTTATTTCCCTTTTCAATTTCCCCGTACAATTCCATAAGTAATAATAATAATATTGCATTATATATTTTTTATAATGTATAGACAGCTGTAATATAATATATATAATAATAATATACGCTTGTAATTATACTATACGCTAGATATTCATTTCATTGGAATTGATTACATACTATATTAAATGCAAATATCAGTTATCCATGTCTAGATATAATTATGCATATATAATATATAACTACATGTAGGTCAAAGGTAGATATAGTTGTAATTTAATTTTTATTATGTATAATATAATTATTTATACATTTACATATATTATGTATATATAGAGATATTTATATATTATCTGCTCACACGTAAAACAACAATTTTTTTATAGTGATTATTATTTTTTCTTCTTCATTTATTGACGTCCCTTCATTTCATTTCATTTTTTTTGTCTTTCCTAAAACTATGACGTACCTTAATATTATGAGCAGAGTATATCCATACCTGTAAAAGTCAATACTCAATTCAAAACTCATTCACGTCAAGGTTTATTACTTTTTGTTCCTTTACAATTGTTTGATTTGATTTTTGAACCGACTCAAGAGTCAAAGTCGAACAATGCAATAATAATGTGCACGTACTGCACGTGCACTATCATTAAGTTTGTAAGTTCTGTATGTGAGACACTCATTCATTTCCTTCAGATCACTTGGCAAAATTATATAGTACTAATTAATACAACTATATCATATATACTCTCTAATTTCGAGTTGAAACTAATTGTGTTCCACGAATAGTTTTATAATAATAGTGAACAATATTTTAATTATTGAATGAATTTTTTTTTCATTACTGTTTCCTCATTGCCTCAATACTCTTAGTATATAAATAGCATTACAATAAGTATAGTATGTATGTAGTATTATAATTTTACTATTTTTTTTGCATTGATTTGATTTGACGAATCGTACTCTTTCATTACTTAGCTATAATTTAGTTTATAATTATTAAAAATTAAATTGTCATCATTTATAATTTTGTAGCTATGTACGTTTAATTACTTAAATGTATGTCATTTTTATTAAATTTTTTAATATTAAAACTAGGTTTTTTCTTCATATTGTCAACGTTCCAATTGTTCAGAACTTCAAACTTAAAACTTAAAAATCTAAAGCCTCCGTTTAAAAATTTTCCCTACCTTTTCTCCCTCGGCCTCAAGTACAATAAAATTAAGGGTAGTTATATCCTAATTAATAGGTAACCATTACATAGGTAGTACATACACAATTTTACATTTGTATTTGACCTATATACTAGCTATATATTTTAGTTATCGGTATCGGTATGGTACAAGGACCTTAGGTAATAATGCATGTAATGTACGGCTCTGCTGCGCGTATTATTCTTAATTCATATCGTTACATTGTCATAATATATCATATATATATGAATTAAGCTTGTATACAAAATAATATTTTAAAGTTTAACACCTCAAAGTTTATTATTAAAAACAGTTTGATTTTTGGATTTGATTTTAGTTTTTTTTGATGATGCTACACTTGACAGGCATTTTAATTTTTGTTTTTATTAGAGTAAATAGGACGTTGCGACGAACAATTATTATATATATAAGATGACGATCGATGACTATATGACAGAATATGACTACACAATACGATAACGATTCAATAAAAACAAATAGATAATAACAACATAAATACTAAATACATACAGTTCCATTTTTTTTTGGCTTGCTCAAAACTTACAAAAAAACTTTAAAAAAAAACTCATTAAAAATATACAGCTACATAATACACAATACAAAGGAATGGATACTTATTTCCAGTTACGAACAAAACTCTACAATTTAATGGCTCGTTTTCTTGGTAGTTATAATGTCTTTAATTTGTTTTAAAATCCAAATTACGTCATTTAAAAAATCAATAATAAATTAATAACATAAAAACAGAAGTACTACTGTACTGCGTAAACCCAATAAATATAGACACTTGTGAAAGTGACAAATTATACAGCACAGGATATTTGTCGTTTACACAACAATACACAACGATTTTGTATACTAATCAAACTACAAATAATGGACACATATATTTAATAGGCACAAAAATATACAACTAAAAAGAGCGAGACTGACATGGGAGTGTTGGTTAAGAGTAAAATATAATCAGACTTATTAATTTGCACGAAATATACACATAGTCATTATATATATCTAGTTACATTATAAATTACAACATGAGACGTTTTTAGTCTGGAAAATGTGGAGAGTATAAATAACAGAGATTTGTTGAATGTCGTCAGCGTGTCTTACATGTAATGTGTACACTTTTCTTGTTTTCCATTCTTAAGAAGTCATTCTTTTAGGCTTTTAGTAAAAGATTATTTAATAATATAGAGTAAATGAGATTATATTTTAATGAGGGTTTTTTACTATTTTAAGGTTGATACCCTTAATAGTCATAATAATAAAAGGAGATATCCCTATTATAAGGGATCTATAGGTATTTATATAATTTAGTTCTATAGAGCTAAATGTAAGTCATGAGGAGTGAACAATAAAATTACAGATAATTTATAGATTGTTAAATGGTTAAATAGGAATACGTACATTATAATAATGCATGTATAGTATAATGTATAAATACAGAACACAGAGATTTCGATTTTATTATTTTTCATGGGAATTTTGGAATTCGAATGTTCCTTTTTGGTAAATGTCCAAAGTTGAAATCCGAAAAATTGAAAATGGATTTAAAACAGATCTAAAAATGAGATAAGATACACGAAGATAGAGCTTGAGTTCCATACATACGTTATTATACATTATTTATGTAGGTATACATTAGATAGTAAATAGGCAATTATATTTAATAATAATATACTTTTATGTGGTACCCACTAGGTACGTGCTGTAATATTACATTATAAATTGCTGCACGTTACATTTTTATTTTCATTAATTTTTACCGTCACCAGTCACCACTGTACTTATCGTTAGTAAAGAGAATGATTTTTTTTTGTCCAGGACTACTTATTACAATTTACGATGATTATACGGACAATGGTTATAAAATATTTATATTTGAATTTGATTTTGAAAGAACACATGGTTAGTCACTATATTAAGAATATATATAACAATCAAACCTTTTGTCCGAGAATTCGAAATCCGAACCTGCCTCTAATTTTTATTCCTAAACGACCCATACATCATCCCTATATAGTGGAGGTTTGTATTAAAATTGGAGGCATTTTTTTAAAAATTGTTAATGTTTGTTTTTTTCTTCTTAACTTTAATAATGTAATGTATGTCTTGTCTTGGAGTAGTAGTTGGAATAATTATTACGATCCTAAAAAAATCTCTATGTTGATTATGATCCGTATTTACGAGGGAATGCTTTTCATCAACTGTGAGGAATAATAACATTATTGTGAAGTACTTACAAGCAGTACGTACAAAAGTAAAATATTCCTTTTAAAAAAATATAAAAAACAAAAGTAAAAACAAAAAACAACATTCTATGTGTTATTATATGAAGTCTCCGTACATGTAGGTATGTACATTTGTCTGTACTTGAGACTTTTACATTTGAAAAATAAATTGAGTAATGTGGAACATAAAGAATGGGAATGCTGGTGACAAATACAACCAAGTCGTAGAATTAGTTGGTGTTATAGGTATACAAATTACTATTTAGAATAACAACCTTTAGTCTTTTACGTCACGTCATATCTGTATATTTCTAATATTATGTCTAGGTTACTCTTATGTAGTGCAGATATCAGGTGAAGGAAATTTGTTCCACTCTGGTAATTTTTACTTGAGACTTTTAAGGAAGTACTTTACCTAATCTAATAGAAATGATACGAATTTTCTTTCACGATTTAAGATTCCGAAGTGATTTCCTTGCGTTATAATACGTGAAATCTTCAAACGTCGAACGTCAATGGCAGCGCCAGCCTCCACTTCCATTTCAAGGAAATTAGACGGGATATAATTATTTTTGAAAATAAAATTTTTAATCGTAAGCAAATAGCTTTCATGTAGAGGATGAATCGAGTTAAAGAAATGGCAAAGACGAAGTGTGTAGGTTTTCCTTCCTTGGCCTGTGGCAGTTGCTGAGAATTTAATTCCTAACGATTGATCCATCGCTTGAGACCATCTTCCCAATCTGTTCCGCCTCCTTCATCATCTGTTTTGATGTAAGATTCCTCGTCATCAGTTCTCACATAACTTTCATCATCTGTAGGAAAGCCGCTAAGACGAGGGCAAAAATCCTACCGAAGCCAAAACGTTACAATTCTACAATCTACTTTGGATTTTCCATCCTCCCGCAATGCGAATGCGAAAATGCGAATGCATACAACATACAATCATACAACAACTACTATGCTTCTTTTGATTGAGGGAAATCTGAGAAGAGGCAGGAAAGAGAGAGAGACAGACAGAAAGGGTTTGCTTTTATTTTGTACTCACATCAGGATTGAAATCATCATAGAGCTCCGCGAAAGTATCCGCATCCACATTTCCACTAGCTGCATCGTCAAAGAGAGAGTCCGGATGGTTTTCATCCCTGTCATAGTGGGATTGTGTCACGCCATTCTCATTAGATAGTCGTCTGGCTCTTAGTTCTGCGAGGAAGTTTGCACTGTCCTCGTATCGTTGGTCCATGGACTGCTTCCACATTGCAGCTTTCTTTAATTCATCTGGTGAGTTTTCGAATTCTGTCAGGGCATAAATCATAATCAGAATATTAGATACAAACTTTTTGACTACCACACCGCGGAGATGCGATGTGATATAGGATCTAAGTACTTGGACAATATAATGATGTGTCAAAGCACAATTCCGTAAGAATTATTTTAAAAGTTCCACTCACTATTTAAGTTCTTTTCGTAGTTTTCGGAAAAGATGTAAATGAGTTAATATCTAGTTAATTTTTTATGACGTATAATTATACGTAAGGCTATATCCTATAAAATTCCACGCTGTGCTCTTAAGTTTCTGGGGGCTATTACATTATTGATTATTATCAGCGACGTATACTCCTCAAAACGAGGACATTATATAATCGTACTTGTATGTGCTCCCAAGTCCCAACTAGTGGTCTTAATGGTCGGTTCCAGACCATAAAATACTCTGTTCCGTTCCACCATTCCGTTACTATTTTGAAGGGTTTTTGCAATGGAACACGCTTTGGCGGACAACATCCGAAACGGGCTACATATTACATAATAATCTGGGCAACACCCACTTCCTCAAAATTTGGCCCAAAAATTAAGCATTTCAGCATTATACGTATTTTACTAC
Organism: Dicyrtomina saundersi; assembly: GCA_034695245.1. Lineage (NCBI taxonomy): Eukaryota > Metazoa > Arthropoda > Collembola > Symphypleona > Dicyrtomidae > Dicyrtomina > Dicyrtomina saundersi. Next base: position 14,600 of record JAQFZE010000910.1, on the reverse strand, counting down.
TGAAGCCAGATAAAAACTCAACGCTATACCTATGATCAATAGTACCTCATAACCAAGCAGAGGAGTATATACTATTACTATTACGCGTGCGAATAGTACTTGAACGCTATTTTAAAATAATTTTAAAAGCTAGAAAAAAATAACGAATTACAGCGTTTTTTTATTATACGAAGAACTTTTAAATGTGGATGGGAATGGGGTTAAGCTTACCCAAGGGTTTCATAATGTGACCATCCACGTTATTTTCTTCGTCCGACCCTAGACAACCAAAATGAGTTTGTCCACATTATTTACAGGAATCGTGAACAGAATAAAAAATACGTTGAGCAAATGTTACATACGACAAACCAGAGTTAAGTTCCTTAACCAGAGTAGACATGGCATTTGTTACAGAGTCTGCGGCTAAGAGTAAGTCATTCCGTAAACTCCGACTTCCGGAATTATTTAAATAGGTCCCACTTGTGTTTGGGATTGAGGAAGATCTAAAATCATCACCAGATGAACTGAATGCAGAGCGAAGTTCTCCTGTGAGAGACGTAAATGTTTCAGAGTGATGCGGTGTGGCTGGAGCAGATCGATGGATGGTCATGGGAGCCGAGGATGAACCTGGATGCGTGTAAATAGACATGGGAGGAGATTTAGCAGAGCGTGGAGATGACGTTGGCGTTGACTTTGGTGTAATTTGCTGAGCCTTAAACGAAAATACGTTGTTATTTTTTATCATCTTTCATATCAATCATAGTCTCGAGTCTAGAGATGTTGGACGCCATCGCTTCTTGAGTAATACAATGTTTGAAGAAATGAACATATGATTTCAATATACGAGGGATATAAGAACAAACCTTTAAAAGCTTCATAAGCCCTTCTAATTGTCCCATTAGGTGCTGTCTAGAATCTTGCAAGCTATTCAGTTTGTCTTCTAGCTCTGACTTGTGATAGCGCAAAGCTTGAAGCTCTTCCATTAAAATAGGACCATGGGGCTCGCCACTCATGTATTCCATCTCTTGCTGAGCTCTTCATACAAAAATAATAAATAATTACGCATAAAAAACCGTCGTGGATCTTCGAGTTTTAAATAGGCCACTATCACTCTACAATATAATTACCAACCATTTTTGAGCTCAAGCAAACGTTTGATCTTACCTAAGTCTAGCTATTTCTCGCATTATTTCTCGATTTCTAGCTTCAAGCTGAGCAATCATGTCCCTCTGAGTTTGTGTTGTGTCATAAAAGCTCATGCTTGTCTGAGACATTGTTCGGCTATGCTGAAATCGTTAAAATGAAATCGTTACTTTCACTGTGCTACAGTATTAACTGCAATAATGATATGCTTCGCATAATAAACCTGCGTTACCTTATACGTTGTGGCAGTTGTTGGCTGCGTGCAAGTTTCAAAACAACACTTGACACGATTATTAATTATTATAAAATTAGACTTCCATGTAGCGACAAATATATAGCATGCACACTAATTTTACCGGATAAGTAGATATGAAATGTGTGTAAAATTATTTAAAATGAGACGACGAGAAAGCTAACTAATCACCAACACAAAATTATGGAAAGCGCCGGCTAATTTTAAACTTACTGGATATTTGTTTTCCGATGCGAGTCGTGCCGTGTACCGTGCAATCAACCGATGTTCTTCATCACTTTCACTCACACTGTCGGAGTAGCTACTAGGTTTGCTTGGAGGACTGGAATCAAAAATTTGTAGTTTTATAAATTGCATCATCATCATCATCACCATCATCACAAAACTAAATTGCACTCAAAACCAATAATATTATGTAAAATTCAAAGACGAAAAGATGGTAATATGGCACGGGATTAGGAAACAAAAATAAAGCAAAGCAAATACTGTCAAAGGTTGGCAGTGGGGCACACAAATTTGGCACAATATTAAATGTCAGCGTCCAGAAGTCATGAGCGTGGTCGGGGTCATTAGTCAATGCCATAAACAGGAAAGGAAGTAATTCAAATGTTTACAAAGAGGCAAACAAATATAATTAAAAAAATTATTCATAAATAATGTGAAATGCAATTAAATCACACCAGGGGAAGGAGCTGAAAAAAGAAGTAAATAAACGAGAAATTCTGAAAGTGCCCGATATTCGTGGCCCCTTACCCGTGTCCTAACTCCATGACGAACATTTTCTGGTCAGAATATGCATCCAAAGGCTCGTAGATAGGAAAGCCATTATGACTAGGTAAAGGCGAAGGTGGACTAATAATACAATACAGAATAATACACGGCCCATCACCAGTTAGAAACAAACGACTGATAAAAACCACACCCTATACGTACTACATTATGATTTATGAGTATAATATCTTCCTGTCCTGTCCGTTCTAAAATTTACATACTGTGTGCCACGTGCTTTTAACAGACTGAAATCAACTCATAGTAAATGTAAGTATTTTGTTTAAATACTTATTTCCACATCAACTACGATGACTAGCTAACCTATTCCAATAATATTTTATAATGTAGTTCATTCATCACACTAGTAATTTAGCTGTAGCGTATGAGTACCTGTAGAAAAGCATTTAAGCATTAAGATAGAACATTTTGGAATTCTGTCATAAAAGTTTAGATTTTAGATGCTCTCCTTATATTACGTGGAAAGTAGACCCTTGGCCATCATTTTGAATTGCAAAGAGTCGTAAAATCCAGAACAACGTAACATAAAAGTAAAAAAACATTATGAAGAGAATCATCATAAACTTACACAATATGAGCTAAATTCAATGGGCGCTCCTGCTCAGGAAACTTGGGCATTTTCTTAGACTTGTCCGGTACACAACGTAAAGATTTTCTGAACGAATTTCGGAAGCTCTTACCACTGGACTTCTACACATACAAAAACAAAAGAAGAGAGGACGTTTATAGTTTGTTACAAGTTTCTACTTTAATGCTCCACCATTACACACTAGAAACATTACAAAATGTACTCTTTTAGGAAATGAACGACCCAAGAATAAAAAAAAAGCATGGAATTTATATACATATCTGTTATCAGTAGGTGTCTACTTCAGTAGTACTGTAGAACACGTGTAAAAATAACAGAGAGACAAATGGTAATGTTGGTTCTTACATTGGTGGAATACTCTTTGACTTCATGTGTAGCCAAATGATTTCCTGCGCTCTTCCCTTGCCAATAACAATTTTGGCACATGTTGAAATTAGGACATTGCATACATTTGTACCTAAACCCCTGGATGTTATTAACTTGACAGATACTGCACTTTACTCCATGGCTCAGTGAAGAGATTGCAGCCATACTATGGAGCACAGCCAGCCAGCAGATACAAGGTGGTCCTAAACGAAAACCATTGAGAACGTATTTACATTTTTGGTTTATAAAATAATCGTCAATGTCAATTTACATTTTTTTTTACGATTTTATCTCACATCTAACTCAAATAATTCTTTTCTTCCATATTTGGTAAAGGTTTATTATTTTTTTTTGAAAGCAATACATTTGCAACTACTAACTTACCAGGATCTAAAATAGCGTCTAAGAAACAGTTTACATTAATATTGTTGGTGGTCCCATCGGAAAAGGTAAAAATTGTCGAAGCCAGTCCATCTGTATAGCCAAAGGTCGGAGACTCTAAAACCATTGCTGGAAGAGCCAAAACTTCTTGTAAGTACTCTGAAAATCGTCCTAGTACCAGATTTCCATTTTCGTCAGAGATTTGGGAAAATATATCTACAAATTTTACATACACATCCAAGTTTATAAACTAATTTTTAAAAATCAGTAACATTATTTATATCCTACTAAATAATATATAAAGTTAAAATCACACGAGCCTTACATCTTAATTTATCTAATAATTTTCCAGAACACAAAGTAGACAAGAAAACCTTCATTTGGAAAACTCGCAATCCTCGTCCACAGCCATCACTAAATTCCAAATTTAAGTAAAAACTTAAAAATGTACTTTTGCTCTTTAATTCAAAATTGTGCATGTATCGTATTTGTGCTTCGTTAGTATTTTAAGTTACGAAGCTCTCAATGTACGTACTTATCATAAGCGATTAACATCCATGACAGTAAATATCTTGCACAACTAGTGACGTCCACTTGTTGCCCGAAAGGAAGACGTTTGTTCAAATTCACATACAAAGAAGTCACAACCGATTCAATCTTTGGCACGGTAAGAATTGCATAAGGATCCAGCGAATTGAGCCCATTTTCTCGAACTGCTTCAATTACGTTGAAAATATCGATTAGAATAACTAGAAAAGGGACCAAAAACAACAAATTTGATAAACTTTACAGTATTTCATCCTTCAGTTCCACTAAAAACACAAACAGATGAAAGAAGCAGATGGCTCCAAATCAACAGAATGAATGTACACGAAAATTAGCATAAAATCTCATGAATATATGGTTGGTCTAAAATTTTAGTAAAACACACACTCACATTTTGACCTTGTTTGAATAAATCGTAGCTTTGCTGCAGTGCGGTAGCTTGCAAATCGAATTGCGTCGTAACCAAGTTCCTAAATTGTTATTAAAAAATTAAATTATGCATGTGCAGTCACATTTCAAATTCAAAATAGCGAATTAAATTGGCTAAGAAAAAACAATAATATAGCTAAAAAAGCTAGTAAAATTTAAAACTACATAATATGGTTGAGGTTAATTCCAGAATTTAATATTAAAAATTCAACCATGGAGGTTGAATTTACTTTGAGGTCTGAATGCTCTGAATCGAAATAAATATAAAAATACATATCTTTATCGTCAGCACATGACTCACCTGTAATTCCGTTACAAGGAGCGAGAGTTCTTCCGAGTCCACAGAACTGTTTGTCGGAAGACTCATACCGGATGTTCCAGTATTGGTTGACACCATTCCAAGGATGTAGTGGAATACTTTAAAAACGATCGTTTTAAAATCCTGATTCTATTCACATTTAATAAAAAACAATTGTCAATAAATATTAGAATACAATTAGTATATGTCATCACAAATCAAAACAGACAAAATTCAACGCTAACGAACTCAGAAACGCAATGCACCCACGTACAACACCAAGTACAAGCCAATGCACTAATTATGGTTTAGAAATTACGCAGTGAAGCGGGACAAATGGCAGTAATAACGAAATTTGCATTTAACCTCCAAGACATGTAAAAACAAAAATTTTAAGTTGAGTCGAAACTCTCTGCAAAACTTGACATTCAATGTATAATTCGAAGGGTAAAATTGCAATATAATTTAACTGTTTTGAAAGCTTCGGTTCATGAGTTCAAAGCCGGATTTATCGTTGGAAAGTATGAAACAAAACACAGAAGGCAGCTCTATAAGTGTCACTTCCGTCACGTACTTATCGATAGTTTTAACATGGTGCACCACATGTTGAAATACATTCAATATAATAAGTATTTCAAAATCTCTAAAATTATGTACAAGAGTTGAAGCTACACATTGATTTTTGTTTTAAATGGATACATTGGATTGAAATATTTCTAGCTATTTCATAACAAATCACAAATATGTTACCGTCAATTTACATCCCTTTCAGCCCTTCAGCCGTCAGTTTAAACTAATTACTGAGTCAACATGTTTGGGAGAATTTAATTAACATTCCTTTATAAAAAATACTACATCATGAACATCGTCAATCCAGACACCAGACACAAATCACGGTGCAACTGATACTGACAACAGACGCTGCTCCAACACCGAAGTTGGTTGGAAGTGTAGAAAGTAAATTGATCTATTTTTATTTTACCTTCTATTGCAACATGAACTCGTGCATAACTTACAACATGAATGCCGAATGCTTTCTGATTCCAGCAGCGAATTCTATTTATAAATTATTGATCAGTACATACAAGTATGGTTAGCCTGTAAAAACTTGAACACATACTGACACACATAAAGCTAAAAAAATGGAATTTTAAATATTACATACGCAACTACCAACTACCCAAATGCTAATTATTTAGATCGATATTTTGATTTAGATGATAACAGTTTTATATTTTGAGCCCTAAAAATAGGACTTATCGTTATTTCAGGGTTCGACTGAGGGATTATAGAATTAACATCCTGAATTTAATTTACATTCTAGTACAAAAGTTGTGACATTTACCGTCATTCTAAATTCTAATAACTAACAGCCCCAACATTTTAATAACGATTACTTCCTTGAATGCTAATCATTAAAACGCTGCCTAATTGCCTCATTTGAAACCGTTGACTGTATAATCTTAAAGTAAGACATAATAAGAATGAGAAAATTAAGTCCAGAATGAAAATGAAATCGTACCTGTCAAATTTTACTTGAGAGACTGTCACACACACTCACGCACATGTACACATATACGAGAAGAGAACAGAGCAACCGAATCACTTGACTGGCTTATTATCAGGCTATCTTCGAAAGATTTTCACTATCCCACAAAGTAATGCCTCTTTCAATTTTTTTAAATATAAATTATTTTCTAGCACTTTTTATTTTCACTACTCATCCTTTTCATCCGCACAGTTAATAACAGAATTGAGTTTCTTTTTAAATTGAAGTTCCAAATTGATCTTGTTAGTGTCAGTTGTCAGCATTTTGACTTGAAAATGGAATGCAAATTCCCTTGCGTGTGGTCTGGACTCTGGACTGGACTATTCTGAAAACAGAGAGAAGGAAAAAGTAGATGTTAGTTTTGATAATTAAATAATACACATTTTTATTCGAGAAAACTTTGTTTCACACACTGTCTAACTTCATTATCCTGCTCCTTAGTTCATTATTACTTATGTATGTTTCCCTTGTAATGATAAAAAAATAGCTTAACAAATTATTTATATTTATACTATAGTACTTTATACTAAATTTTATTTTGATTCAATTAATGATTTTACTATTCTGTGCTAATACATGGCAGGATGTTATTTATTCTTGGAAAATTAATAGTGTCTTGTAATTTATTACTATTGAAAATTTTGATTTTGTTTTAATTGGAGAAAAATATGAAAGCACAATTCCAAAAATATGAATGATAATAAAAAGAAGCCGAGATGTCAAAAAAAATATAGTGAAGTTTACTTCAAGTTATTTTTAGAATTGGATTTGGATTGGAGAATTGAAGAGTACCAAGTACCAGAATACACTATAGGGTTACACACAGAGAGACAGACAGAGACGAGATTGTAGCTGGAGACTGGAGACCCACTCCACACTCACTGATCAAACTCAAGGAATATCGGCTCCTCTATACTCTACACATACCTCGTCTAACTTCCACTTTCACGGATCTCTATAAATATACAATCTTGTCGACCAGAGACGTGTGACACGGAGAGGGAGAAAACAAATAACTTCTCCTGATGCACAAATGCATGATACGCACACAAAAACAAGAGTAAAACAAAACAAAAGAAAACAACCACCGTTGATTAAATATAGCTTTCTATACTGACAGTTGAATGTCCACTCACGCTACTATTCATAGGTACCCACTTCGTGAAACCTTTCTATAGAACCAATACACCATCCGCCATCCCCTAATTAATTGACAATGTTGTACTAGAGTCTAGAGAGCTCCAGAGATGTTACTTTCCCTTAGATAGGTATGTAATTCAAATTTCATATATGTACAAACATAGCTGCTACCCTTCTTAAGGTTATTATTTTTAATTTTTCTATAACTTCTTTTGCTTTTTTGGTCCGCTCTTTTGTATTTTATGTAAATTGGTTTCATAGGAATTCGTTGTTACACGTATCATCATGAATTTTTGAGACGAGGGAAGGTTTTGAAAAGTAGAGTATGCATCGATACATACAGAGTATATCTATATAATCTAGACTACTTACATACTGTCCTGTATAGTACTTACATTAAATTGCATCGGAAATTACTTATTTCACGATTATATAACATATATACAAATACTTCCAACTATATTCAAAAATTCTAAAGAAGTTAATATGGCTATAGCAGCGCTTATTTGCTTTCCCTACGAAAAATATAAGCCACCATTTGAAAGCTTACAAAGTACCCAAATGATAACAGTATGTCGTTTTTGTTGTGTATTATTTATTTGGTATTGTAATTTCAAAAATCTGACTAAACTAATTCCCTCATCTTGTGTGAAAATAAAAATAGGCATCTTAAATATGTGTTCCATACCCGTGTGGAATGTAATGCGATGATGGAACCAAGTTCAACGTCCAAGCAACGATGCCCACAAGATACAACTATGTATATGTGTGTGTAGTGTGCCAAGAACAAGAACGTTTATTATCTGTCAACAGCGTATAGTCAGTCAATAGATCACCCTCACAATCATAGTTACTAATCGTAAGTTTCACAAGTTAACAGAAAGCGTCAATATTATTACCGCAGTAAGCAAATATTTTTACATGAAGATACTATGTAAAATCGCATAATACATGGGATGACGTTTATTCACTTTCTCAGTCAGGCAAGACGGTTATAAATCGAGGAGCTTATTTACCTTCCAAACTCAAATGTCAAGCGATGAAGAGCTGGTCACAAATAGTAATCTTCTCAAGCTGATTACTGAACTTCATCCAGCGTTTTAAAAACGCCAGAATAGTATTCCGTCTATTTTACCTATGTGAAGTGTCATATTTATGTATAGACCTTATTATACTTTCAGATACATTTTATTCATGAATAAATCACAATAGAGCGCGGCGCGTCATTTCAAAAATTGTATTTGTTTTTGTAATACTTGCACTTGCCGGCTCCGGTCATTCCGAAGCTGTTGCACTTACAGTCTTCATCGGTGTACATTTTTAATTGGCATGTTATATATGGGTACTCAGGTATAGCACTGCTTGCAGAGTCAACGTTTACATGAATTGGGGCACATTAATCAAAGATGATGTCATATCCCTTGTGCTAAGCAAGCAGACACGGATTTACATGACTCAAAGGGGCAGGTTAGCTAACAGGAATTTTGTCATGATTATTTTTTTTAACGTTTGTTAAATTTCGTGCGGCACTGTCCTTCAAGTGCTAAGCGAGTAGTTTTTTCTTTTTATTTTGCTCTGTCTCTTTTCGTCTCGGGTCTATGTGAAAATCCGAATTTCGAGTGCGCCTTACGTTTCTTGGCTTTACTGCAGGCTATACGTGTACGTGAAGAGAGTACGTGAGAATGTATGGAGGAATGATGAGATAAGAGATGAGGAACGATTGCTCATTGCTTCTCCAGACAAGCTATACTCAAATCAAGTCTTCCAGCCAATACCCAAGTAAAAATCAAACAAGCAATGCCATTTCTACTTTACGTAAGAGGTGGCGCATCAAATGAGCGGCCCATCGTCTCCTTTTTATTGGAACACAAGAACAAACCCCACAGGTACATAGCAGCAAACGCAAATCAACGTATATCAAATTGCAAAGAACTTCCAGGAAGGTATTATTTTAAATTTTCAAGGCATCTCGCCGTAAAACTTCCAACAAATTTAACCAATTTATAAAATCGGGTCTAGGGACAATTAAAGACAGGAGCTGTCATCAAATTTAATAAAAAATGGACTAAGTCAAATTAATAGGAAATTTAATTTATTTCATCAACAAAATAAATAATAAAATTATCAACAAAAAAAAGAAGAAAAAATCGAAGTACTAATAAAAACTGGAGGAAAAAAAACTATTAAAACTATGTATGCTCTACGTTTGCTCTAGTGCTCTGCTACTATTAGTGGATCAAATTATACGACTCAAAAAATATATTGAAATTTCCCCAGACTATAGCCATCGTTCAGAGTTGTTAATTTCGGTTTTACTTACTCCGTAGTTTTACGTATATACTGATATTTCCCAGAAAAAAATTTCTTTCCATATCTGTACAGCAAAGTTGACTTCAATTTAATATGCAAATATTTATTAATATTTTCCGTTGAGATTTGCTCTAGGGATAAATACACCAAGTCAAACTCTTTGTGGGCCACTATGTACATACAGTCAAGACAAGAATTCATAATGCTCTGGAATGGTATTCAATTCGTTGAATGAAAGCACACCGAGCCATGGGAATGGGCTATAGTCTTGAATTTTTCCTACAGGCACATAGACAACGTGAGTAATCGATGTCTGAAGCACTGAGGCCGAAGCCATCGACTCCAGTTCGAGTTCAGTTTTCCGCAAGGCAAAACAGCCCGAGAAATGGAGTTCGACTTTCTCTCTCGTACTTTCACTCACACATCCACACACACACCCACACATAAAAACTATGCATCACTCAGACGCTAGCGCAGTGTAGTGTTTCTATACTAACTACAAGTCCATAGTCCTCAGAAATTCACGTCAATAGCAATCTCACAACATACAGGATTTTTGTTCCCACAAACTATGAACACTACATAAACATACTTTCGAGGTCAACCCTGTATGTCAAAAGTCAAATGTAAGGCACTTTACATATAGACTGTGTCATATCTATACAATATATAAAAGAGGCTCAAACCAATATTTTGCTATGACTGCCCCGAGACCGAGACCAAAGCCACTAGTCTGGCGAATCGGGATGACGTTAAGTCTGTCTTTGTTTTGATAATAATAACCCAAATTCAAAATTACTATAGAGGATGGGATTGGGAATGGGATACCAAACCGCCACTCACCGACGTTTGTATTGTACTGGATATTTTGTGAGCATATCATAAAGTGTTGACACGTTTCTAAGCACACAATTTTAAGTGCTTGAAAACTGACAGTCAGGTTTAATTAAGTATGTCGTATTTAAGTCAGATGTTAGACTCAAGTATGTACTTAATTAACCCTGTAGCTAACGCTATTTTCACATTCGTTAGACCGTAAACGCTCTCATTTTATTAGAAATATTACAGACATTTATGACAAAGACAACTGACAATGCTTTTGATCGCTCAGTCACAATGAGTAATAACTATTTTGCGTGTCAGGGTCCTACACTAAAATCAATATTCTGAAGAAAGTAGGCTGAGGGATACCAAAATAATAATACGAATGTCTGGAGACTGAAAATACTCAACCAATTTCAAATTGAGCCACAAGTCACCAGTAGTCACAGAAACGACTTCCCGAGAAAAAACATGCTACCTCAAGAGGCCATTTTCACACACTCTAAAAACTCGAGTGTTTAGCATGATATATTTTTTTAAGGTTTCTAACTTCTAGTGTATTTACTCCTTTTTAACTTAAATGTATAGAACTTGAGAAGAAAAACTACCCAAATAAGAGTTGTAGCTTATTAAAATGAATAAATTTACTATAGCGCAGTACAGGGTCTCACAGTTTACAATAGAGAGGAACAAACAAATAATATCTTGATGATTTGGAAATATCGAGAAAAATGTATATATAAATATACTATTTCTCTTATTGGTGTGGAAAATGTATAAATCGAGGTTAACGATCATCATAAAGTAGTACACCATCAGGGAAAAATGGTTTAGGATCATCGTAACTTTTAAAAGTTTATTGCCACTGACAGTTTTTCAGATTTAGTATCACCAAAATAAATAAAACTCATAAAATGTATACCAACAAACACTGCTAGAAATACGGAAAGTTATTTTTCAAGCGGTTTTGTCACAATGAATGATTTCTTTCTTATTTTATAGTTTGCTGAATCTAATTGAAAAATAAAAAGATAAAACTATTAACTAGTATTGTGAGTAGAATAAAAGCTGAATAAAATAAGTTTGTTTCAAATGGTCTACTGCTACATGCTGATGCTTGTGATGACCCATGACCTCAAACGCATAGCTCTTACTCTTTATATTTGTTTGTATTCTATTCTACTTATGACTTACTAAAAACTAATCATAACCAACGTCACAAATCACAATAAAGGTTATGTGCTGTGTGTTATTTTTTTTTGGTAGCACATACATTCTAAAAATCCCAATAAAAATGCGCAAAACGATTGTTACGCAACATTCAACGATTCAACATTTACTTACGATGAGTAATAATAAAAATATTTACATTGCTGTCACGACATTCGGAATAACTGAATCGAATTAGTCTGATGTTTGTAGTAATCTGTTACACTCGGACTCGCAGTACCCTTGGAATAACATACTTGTTGTTGGTTCGTTGAGAATGAGATGATATAATTTGTAATTTACTTGATTTTAACACTTTCCATTCATGGTCAATATTTTGCTCACAAGTAGGAAGTAGGAAACTGACTCCGACTTAAAGTTGATCGTGGATTATTAGACTGCAAGACATTATTGGGGCAATTGAAAATAGAAGGTTCCACTTATTTATTTAATTTTAATTCTTAATCTTGAGATAAGTAAGTATCAAAAACAAAGCGAAATTTTGATTAATAATATTAAAGAGTTCATCACAGAAATGACCAAATTACACAGTGGCACAACACACACTCACAAACCTACTACCTTTTTCGGAAGAATTTTTTGGAATAATAATAATACTTGAACTCTACTGCATTTTTGGAGCGACACCTAGGCTTGTGCACATAGTCTTCTAGGGTCGTCCTCTAAATCTGTCATGGTTTACTAGGGGGTGAGTCCTTGTTCACTCCTATAGTTACCGTGATGTTTTAGAAAACAATATCATAATTTCAAGGGGTGAAGGTGCGTTTCAAAATTACAAAGGGTTAGTTAACATCCCTTATGGACAACCCCTTAATACATCTTCCATCCTGCAGCTCTCTCAACATTCTCATCTGAAACTCTTGAACTACATTAGACCTACGTGGGAAATTGAAATCATTTCTAGGATTTCCATTCTACTGTTATGTCTATGTCCAGGTAATGTCCTCAGTGCTCTTTAATAACACTCCTAATAACTCCAATCTCAAGTGTGTATCTCAAATCAAACAAACCTGCTTCCTGCTTCTTCTGCAATAGCAAATTTTTTTCTGGTTCTGATTTGTAGTGTTTAGTCGTCTCAATCATTGTCAACTGTGTGATCGTGTGATTGGTTCTCTAGTTACTAGATCTTAATTTAGTTATTATATTACGTTCAAGAATTCTACAATTTTGAAGAAGCTATCCAATTTGAGCAGCTATAACCCACGCACAATCAACAATTCACGCACAAGAGATAGTTATTGTCCAATGTGTATTAACGATTTACATTTTAATTACAATTAAAATTATGAATCTAAGTTTGATAAAGCTCTAACTAATTTAGGGAGTGCTGACGTCAATTTAATTAGTGTGGCCGAGTTATAAAGCATGTGAAATTCAGGTTGCGGTTGCAGACTATCAAACTAGATTTTGTTTTGTAACACTTTGCACTTCCAGTTCCAGCTTCGATGTTCGAGTTCGTGCATGGAGCCAGTAGCCGATCAAGTGCTTCTTGAAATGAAAGGAAATTTTCTAATGTTGACAACGACAGGAGAATAGTATAAATAAATGCACCACTGCTGACTACCGGTAAAAATTGTGCTACAAACATTGAAACATCAGATAGTGTGCTATTATTCTTTTTTGTTGTTTGGAATTTCTGTAGTAGTTTTTTACTCTGGCCCGGCCCCGGCCTACACTGGAACTGGTGACTGGACCTTGATTGGGAGAGATTCTCTGCTCAGACTGCTCAGAGCGACTTCGAACAGGAACAAAAATAAAAGTGATATATTTATATCAACTGTACTCTCTCTGAAATTTTTTTTTTGGGTGTTAATTCTGCATTCTTGTTCATCGTTATTCTCTTGCTGGATCGTCTGCTCGTGCTTCTGTTTATGTTGAACGTTCTGCACTCCGCATTGAAACATTTATTACGTGACATCGTCGTCGTCGTCGTACTCCTCATCGTGGATGTTTGATTCAGATTCAAAGATAAAATTGAGTTGTTTCTATGTGTGAGCGTGTTTGAAGTACATCTGGGCATCTATAGGTAAGGAGGTACTTCCATTATACGTAATAAATAAATAACATACAAATAGTACTGCATGTTATTTTCAACTTTAACTGGGACTCATCGTCAGTATGAAACGTGAGCTCTCGTCTATGGCTCTGGCAAATTTTCAAACTTTTGATCATAGGAAACAATTAGATGATTGTACACAAATAATTCATTCCATCTTCTTCAATGTGAAACGTGCAGCCTCGGTAAGGCCGTCTCTCGAAACTCGCACATTTTTTATCTCTGTGAGGCTCTGGCTCTGAGTTTACTTTTTCACCACATTCACAACTACGCCATGATTTATCTCATCAGCTTCTTCTTTGATAATTCATGCTCGGAAAAAAACTAAAAATATGAAGAATTTATTCGCTCGACTTTCGGCACCGACGTAATTCTTGTCTATGCTGATTTTAATTAGACAAGCTTAGTCTAGCCTAGCGAAGCGAGAAGATTTAAAGGAAGTCACTATTCCCTTTCTTTAGGTCGTTTTTCGCCCGGCATGACTTATCAAAGATTCCACACACCCACATCGCAGGTTTATGTTTACAACAGGTTTTGTGCAAACTAAGAGCAAGAGTAGACGACCATGTGTCTCACTTTCAAATTGAACGCATACACCTTGCAGTATGCAAATTTCTTTGTAATTTAAATAAGCTGGTTTTATTACGAAATGCAGTCGTTAATAAAGTTGTACATTATTTGGGTGTCTCAAAATAATCAAAATTATAACGGAATTATTTG
>JAQFZE010000909.1:0-21370 GCA_034695245.1 Dicyrtomina saundersi | reverse complement strand
TTTTTTTGTACATTTCAAAAACATGGAAATAAAACATTTTCCACTTTTCTCAAAACATGTAAATAGAACATTGAGCAATTTTCTGAATCAAGTAAAAATAACATTTTAAACTTTTCTGAATCATATAAATACAGCATTTTGCTTTACCAAAGAAATCTATCAATAAAATCATAATGGTGGTTTTTGTATGGAAACATGCTACCTAAAATCAATTCCTTCGTCCGGCCCTGTTAAGGTTCGAAATAAAATATAATTAGCATAGTATTGTATAGTAAATATGACATTAAATTAACTTGTATTTAACAGGTTTTTGAATTGTAACTATAAGATATATCTACATAACATATACATTTTTTGGCAGCCTACACTTTCTAATGGAAAATACGTGGAAACTAAAAAAAAATAAAATTAAAGGTAGGACTGCGGCACTTCATCTTACCAAAGATATTCTGCGTTGGTTTTGAAAAATATGATATACCCACTCTGTCTGTGTGTCTGGAGTCTGCAGATAAAGTGATACTATGTAGAAAAGCCAAAATATAACTATAAAGCCAAGTAAACTATGAATTTATTTAATTTACATAAAAGTTTGTACTTTGTATGACTTAAGACGACGGGCCGACACTGACAACAAAAATGACAACGACTAGAAAGAAAAGTGTAGGACTAACCTAACCTGATCTTTCCATGGTCGTCTTTACTATGCATGTGTAGAACTGTAGACTTTAGATTTTAGTGGAATTGTAGATCGTAGGGAGAGATAGATAAAGTGGAGGGTTAAAAAATAAAAAATTATGAGGATTCAGATAACAACGTAATGGTTAAGACTGAAGAGGAGCTACAAGCTGCTTAATCAAAACCAGAACCAGAACCAGAACGAGTGAGAGAGAGAGACAGAAGAAAAAAACGGAGGAAGATCATGGCGAGATCATGGAGCATGGAGATCTCATGAGTCTTTTTAGAGAGTCACACCGTATAAATAGATTTCAATAAATACTTCAACTCTTCTGGATTACTACGATTACGTTATACGTTCCGACGTTCCTATTTTTCCTACACTCCCATCAACCCTCCCTCCCATTGCGAATGTAACTTTTCTCCTAAAACTAAAACTCATAGACTTTGCTTCTGTCCTACTCATACATAGTACATACCAGGACCAGAACCAGAAGACTTCACACTAAAATTTCCAATGCTCCAATATTTACTACCTACATCCAAAAAAACCCATCACCATCACGTGCTACACACTCTGTAGGTACATATTTGTACTGTGTTTATATCTGTGTATTGCTATTACAATCTCGTTTAATAATATTGAGACTCCAAACATTTTTCTCTCTTCTCTCTCTCTCTAATTCAACGTCAACCAGTCCGGAACAGATCGTATGTTTAGCGTTTAAGTTTCTCACTAGTCGGCCTATTCTCTAAACACTGTCAGCCGTATAGCACTCCAACTGCACCTAATAATGTACAATGCACGTATATTCAACGTACACATGTAAAATTATAGGTATAGGAAGTTGTTTTGAAAAATACTGTAGTTGTGAAAAGTTGAACACGATATGAATGATATGTTTATAGTTATAGTGAGGCATTAGGCAGCCCGTCAGCATCGTGTATGTATAAATGTTTACTAACTGTAAAATGCAGTGTGCAAGTAAGTCCCTATAACTACAACGTTGGTCTTGGTTGGTACGTAGTATGATAGTATGCATATGGCATTATAAATATATATGTAGCCTTCACACTTGCCCTATGCTATTGTTAATATTATTGTAGAATTCTAGATACAGTTAATATACACGTATTTTCACAGGATTTGTATTGGCATTGCTCTTTGAATTTCTAATTCTATCTCTGTATTTGTATCGTGCATAATTTATAGTTTGACTTTACACAGAAATAGCAAAGACAGAATAGAAAAAAAAAATTGGTTCGCAAAAAAATAAAACGACTTGAGGCTTGCCTATTGCATATTGGGTTTGGTACTGGTACTGGTACTGGTGCTGATACTATTATTGCTACTTGTAGTCGACTGTGTGTATAGTTGTATTCACATTTGTATTCGTATTTATTGTATGTCAAAAGGAATAAGGAAGGAAGCTATCTCTTCATCCATCTCTCTCGTTTTAGTTAACTTCTCCCTGAGCCAAAAAAACAATGGCGATATCCATATCAAACAAGATAAGTTGATGAAATAGGCATACACAATGTCCTTCAAAAAATCCACAATAGCTTTCAAATAAACCACGTCGTCGTCATCGTTGTCGTCGTAGCTTCTTTCTATGTACCATTTTCTCAATAACTGTGGAGCATCATCCCTTTATGTAATTTCTATTTATATCCCACACACTATCTATCTTTCCAATTCGTACTATGGTCCACAAAGTGAAAGAGTAGTAGTAGTAGTAGTAGTAGTAGTAGTAGTAGTAGTAGTAGTAGTAGTAGTAGTAGTAATAGTGAAATGATGCAGTACTCACGATCAGTACAGATAGACAGTATATACCGAAACCAATTGTCTGATTTAGAATTGAGGGAGTCAGGGTATTTGCTTACTCAGATTTATATGTATTGATACTGACAGTGGATCTGGACGTGCTTTATTGTGGACCAGAGGGACAAGGGAAATCAACAACAGTTACCGGTACCGGCACCGGGACCGGCACCGGGACACTCTTCGAAAACGAAAATTACTATTACTATATTATACCATTGGTACTACTGATATCGTCTGTGAAGAACCAAAATGACCCATATCCAATTTAAGCTAGAATCAAAATGAGCTATGTCATAAAAACAAAATAAGAAACATGCGTAAAATGTTAATTAGGAGTTTTTGAAAAACGTAAAATGTCCTATTTACCTGTTTTTGAAAAGGTGCAAAATGTTCTAATTTCATGTTTTTGAAATGTGCAAAATGTTCTAATTCCATGTTTTTGAAATGTGCAAAATGTTCTAATTCTATGTTTTTGAAATGTGCAAAATGTTCTAATTCCATGTGTTTGAAAAGTGCAAAATGTTCTATTTAAATGCTCTCAAGACAATTTGAATATTAGTGTAGATAGTTGATATTGTTTTTAGCTAAAAATGGATATGGGTCATTTTGGTTCTTCACAGACGATATTGCTTCCTATTGACTGGGAGACAGTCCTGTAAATTGGTATTCAGTGTACGAGCGGGACGGGCAGGTATAGGATATGATTATGTTCACAGACTACGAGTGTGCTTAGAATTTCTAAAATATTCACATTTTCCAAGTAGGTACAATACACGGATTGAATTCAGCTCCTCTTGTACCTACAAAATTATTTTGTTTAATTGGAAGCAACGAGTCGTAGCGCTGTATAACCACAGATATAGCAACAACAACAACCGTCCTAGTACGCCGTGGCATGACATGACATGCTTCAACTTGAATTTCAAAATCTGGCTCCAGTATATAAGAATGTATCTACCCACCTAGCAGGTGCCTGTGCCTACAGAGCAAAATGTAAATGTAACAAAATCAAAACCGTATGATATTATGTTATACAAACGGATACGGCACGGCATATAACAATCCCTGCTGTGATATGAGGACGGGAGAGAGACAGTACCCGGACCCGGACCAGGACCAGGACCAGGAAAGACACAGAGAGTTGAGAGAGCGACACTCTGTCAGAGACTTGTGAATTGTAACAAGTTAAACTTTGTGACTTTGTGTGGAGTCGAAAACTAAAGAGAGACAACCACCCGTGAACTATTGGACGGATCCCGAGGAGTGGCTCCAAAGTGCTAATAGGATTGAAACTTGCACAATTAAAAAAAATTATCAGGATGAAAAAGCGTTATAAATTTACATTTGAAGTAGTGAGATTAAACGGCGTTACTCGCGGAAATGCTTTTGTGGTCGCCTGAGTCAAAACTAAAAGGGGAAGTAGAGATTTATCAATGATATCCTCTCTTTCTGGGTTATGGGTCTATGCACCTTGAGAGAGAACAAAAAACACACCTATCACCTAAAGTATATAGTGCCCATGCCTTTTACAAAAGAGTAGGTAGGTAAATGTACTTAAATAGATTGGTTTTGACTATATAGAGATTAAAGGAATGCAATCGAATTCGAGTTGGGTTACAGTTTTAGATGCGAATGGCCTATTATCAATGGTCAACAGTTTCAATTTCAGACGCACATAGAGAGAAAGAGAGAGAAAGATCCTATCCAAATAAATTCTAATGGAATACCTAACCTAGGCTAGGTACCTAAATACGTAAGGTACTATGGGGTGGCATAGTAAAATTAGGTTTGAGCTTCACTTTAGTGGATTAATAGGAAATCGATGTAGAATGGATATTCCAAATACATTTACCTATCTTATCATTTTGCTAATTTTCTCATTTGGGGAAAAGTCGGACTCAGACTCTAAAGTTTGGGTTGTGCAGTCGGGACGTCGGGAGTCTGCAGTCTGCACTTTTGTGCGTCAAGCTGACGTAGAAATGGTAATAGTAGTAGCAGTAGCAGTAGTGGTATATTTTTTGTGGATTTGCATTAGGAGATTTGCATACTTGCAGAAATTAGTCTAAATTTAGAAATTTGGATTTGGATAAAATCTATTATCTGGCGTAATGTCTTGCAAATTGCACTGATTTACGGATTTACCTTCTTTACAAATGTAGATGTTTGGTTTTGTATTTATATTACTGTTCTTTTATTTGCTTCAGTATTTGGACTACTTGGCGTTGCGTTGTTGGCATTACCTAACAAAATTACGATTTAGTAATGGTACTGCAATACTATGTACGGATCTACTCGTATCTTGTAGCCGAGGTAACTGGTGATACACTGGTTACTTTTACTTGTGTGTGGTTGTGATTACCGTGTGTGGTGGGTGGATAATTTGGGACCTTAAAGTATCTCGCTCTGCTTTAGTACGCAGTTCGTTACCTACGACTCACTCTAAAAAGAATTCTTGAAAAATGGAGAAAAGATGTTTGAATTTAAGTTCACCGTTTAACGATAACTATGTACAGCCACGTTTATCTATTTGGAATAAAAATGTCTATACTGTAGATCAGGAGTAGAGTCTAGCTTCCAGTGTCTAAAGGTAGTCACCGTAACCGTAACCGTAGCCGTAGCCGTAACCGTAACCGTAGGTATAGGTTCTTAAGGAATAATGTGGGCAGATTAAATAAAATAAAGCGTAGGCGTCTATGGAAAATTACAAAAGTTAAAAAAGAATGAATAAAATCCAACTGTATTCCTACAGTGAAAACTTATACAGGGGCCACGTGAGATTTTAAGAGTGAAAGTCACGCCCAAAAGAAATTGACATTCGCAGAGCGCATTATGGCTGCTATTACAAATTATTACGCAAAAGTCAGTCAACTTCCAAGTCGAATTACTCAACAACTCAACATCAAGCATAAAGGTAAATTATCTCTACATTTACCTGTCGCTGCGGATTACCTTGCTTACAGCAAAAGAATCGTTTCTAAAAACGTATTAGTTTAGGGGACAGTGACAGTAGTATGTAGAGATATCTGTTTTGTGTAGAGTGACATCCGTGAGTGAAGTATAGAGCATGACACAAACCAAAGTCGAAGTCGAAGTTGAATTTGAATTTGACAGTAGTCGCAGCAACACAGAGTCACAGTCAAATCAAAGGATACAAAAGGGAATATATGATGAAGCTTGCTACTACTACTGAGGCTAAGGTTGATGGGATGAGAAATCAACACCCAAATCGAAATATATAAAAGTAATAATCGTAAACCTTGAACTGTATATTGAGATTGAAAGACGAAAGTGGAGAAGGGAAACGCTCCAATTTGTAATAAATGACTCCATGTGTATCTGTACTGATAATAGAAAATATGTAGCCTATGGCCGTACACAGAAGATTGTATAGGGTGTAGGAGTGTAGGATGATGTAGACGCATGTGGACTTGACGGAGATACTGCTTGACTCTGACACAGACACGGATTCAAACGTAATATATAGTTTCACGGTCATACGACAAATTATTTACAGTTAAATACGTAACAACCTCCTTTAATCGGTCTCGGTCTCGATTTCTGTTTTTTTTTGCTGGGGCATTGTAAGTGAGGGAAAATTGAAAATCGATTTTAAATTTCACTCTCAAATTTATAACCAATCTAACTTAGGAATTGCATTTAACAGTAAAATTGCTACTGACTCTGACTTAGCTGACAAGTTGACTTTGGCGTAAGTAATGAAATAAAAAAAAATAGTTACAGTTAGATTTGGTGTCTTATTAGAGATATTTACGTAGCTATATGTATTTCTGTATATAGTAAACGTGTATTAAATTTTTTAAATACCCACGCTACACAGAGCAGTGGAAAGTAGAACTTTTACTTTAGGAGCATTTCAAAAATTAATATCGTCGGTGAAGAACCAAAATGACCCACATCTAATTTAAGCTGGAATCAAATCGAGCTATGTCATAAAAACGAAATGAGAAGCATCCGTAAAATGTTAATTACGAGTTTTTGAAAAGCGTAAAATGTTCTATTTACATGATTTTGAAAAGTGTAAAATGTTCTATTTACATGTTTTTGAAAAGTGTAAAACTTTCTATTTACATGTTTTTGAAAAACGTAAAATGTTCTATTTACATGTTTTTTAAAAGTGAAAAATATTCTATTTACATATTTTTTAAAAGTGAAAAATATTCTATTTAAATGCTTTCAAGACATGTTTCAATATTTTTGTAGATAGTGGATTTTGTTTTTAGCTACAAATGGATATGGGTCATTTTGGTTCTTCACAGACAATATATCTGTTAGCATGTAGGTACCGTATATTCTATAATAGTACGCCCCGTGTACTATTCAAATTTGGACCACTCAGACTCGCGCACTATTACAGACCCGCGTAGTATTACAGACCCGCGTACTGACGTTTAATACTGTGTTAAATAGACCCGCGTACTATTCAAACTGAGACCTCTCAGACCCGCGTACTATTACAGACCCGCGCATTATTATAGAATATACGGTAGGTAGGTAGATACATTTAAATATTACTGTAGTTTCCAAGTAGGTTCAGCATACTAAATTACTAAATTAGAATTTGAACTTTAGACGACAAAATTATGCTCGTCATAGACTGAAAACTTTTCAGTTTCAGAAAGTCCCTTTTCCGTCTCGTCTTTAGAGCCCAAGAAGATTGGAAGATATTTCTCTATAGTACGTTGGATGTATCTTAAAAATTGATTAATGATTCGTCATAGGCACTACTTCAAAAGTACATCCTCTATTTCCCCCCTGAGACAGACCGTCATATTACCAGTGTATGTATTATGGTCACGGTTTTTGATGTTGTGGCGGGGCTGTGGTGATGATAGTTGGTTCGTGTAAGCTTTTGCAAACTTCCTATAAGACCTAAAAGATATTCTGGACGTGAAACTCGTCCCTTATAAATATATGGAAGTGATACTTTATAAAAAGTAGGTAGGTACGTGAAGTCTCATGCTCAGTTCAATGTTCAGCTGTGTCAGTTTCCTTGAATTTGTTCCCGTTTTTCGCTCTTCTTCTTTCCCTTTTCCCTCATGAAATATTCATTGTAATTTGTAATTTTCCTCATTTTCGCTTTCGTTTTTATGTTCTACATCACGTAGTTGTAGTGATGGTAACGGTGACG
The DNA here is from genome assembly GCA_034695245.1 of Dicyrtomina saundersi. Lineage (NCBI taxonomy): Eukaryota > Metazoa > Arthropoda > Collembola > Symphypleona > Dicyrtomidae > Dicyrtomina > Dicyrtomina saundersi. Next base: position 13,721 of record JAQFZE010000909.1, on the reverse strand, counting down.
GTGAGTTGGACAATCAAAGTGCTTACTATAACAGCAAAAAAAAGAAAAAGATATAAAAAAAATAAAACCAAAAAAGTGTGAGATCAGGCCAAGGGAAAAAAATAGAGAAAGGATGGGAAGTGTGAAATGGCGATGAGGATGACGATAGCGATGGTATAATATTAAAGCATGAGAGACTGAGAGAGACAGAGAGTAGTGAGAAAGTCCCTCTGAATATTTTCCATGTTGAGGTATACACGAAAATGAGAAACGGGACGAAGACCGCGCGAGCCGAGGCCGAGGCCGAGACCGAGTCCAAAAACCCAAGACAAACTTTTACACTTTGAGTCCGCTTAGGAAAAAAAAAGTTGAGAATTGCAGGAGCGGAAAGTATATATGAAAGTAAAAGTTGAGGGAGGTTGTGATTCTGATTCTGAACAATGACAGAATAGTCCACCACCGTCCACACAAAAACTCATGAGTACAACTGAGAAATGGAGAAAGTCCATGAGAATATTTTCTGTCCTGTCCACTTTTCTTTCCTATGTCTTTTGTTCAACACTTCCAACGACCCAGCAAACGAAGAAGTAGTTTCCGAATCAGAACTAAAATTGGAATCGGATCCACACACAAAAAATTCAGCAGCAGCCCAGCCTTCCTTGACTTGTCTCACAAATCGACATTGGACAAAAGTTAAATCGACTAAAACCACCTCATTCCACACACTACATATATCCTATACATTCTCGTTGCATTTCTATTGCGATCCCATTGCATTGGTGGGCAGTCCTGCAGGAATAGGTATCTAGGTATAGGCGCATATATTATGCTTCGCGTTCCTATTGCGAGACGTAATGCTACATAATAAATTGGGGACACATTTCAAATTAGGATTTGAAACAGAATGTTTGTATGCTTCATCATTCTGACGATGAGAGCGATAAAGGGGCGAGGGAAGGAATTTTGTTTTTTGAATTTGTAGAGTGCATGCACTGTACAAAAATGTGTTCAGGCCTTTAAAACATTCAAAACTGGGGCGTGGGGCAAATTATTTAATTGTGAGGGTGAGGAGGTTGGTTTTGGTTTTGTTTCAATTTCAAATAAAGCTTGGTGTCTTATTTTTCTTCGGCCAGTTTGGCCAGTTGACATTATTGGCTTGGGCTTTGGCTTTTCCCATTAAAAAGAACGTTAAGCTTGAGGTTAAATTAAATCTTATTTTAGATTTTTTGTAAACATCCCCATTTTAGTAATTATTCCAACCAAAATTAAAGCAATGTGCTGTTGGGGTTGTTTTAAAAGTAAAAAAAAATCAAGAAAATGCCAAGGGGAAGGAGTTTATTTCTACGCAGTCTACAGGACTATGCTCTAACTTAATAGGACACATTCATTAAACTTTTAAGAGAAATATCAGAAGGAGTATTTTAGTCCTAGTAATTAGAAATCCTATTTCATTCTGCATTCGTTTATATTGAGAGAGACAAGGAGAGAGAGAAACACTGGCTGTGGCATGGTTAGAAGAATTAATTCATTGGCTAGGCTTTGGCAAGTTGCCTCAATTGAGAAATGAATTCTAAAATTAAATCCACTCTCGACTCGACTAGCGTCATCCTATTCCTTAAGTGAAGCAAGCCGTTTCTTGCTCTCGTAATCAGTCTCGTAATCATGAATAAGTGGGAGACAAAAAATCAAATCAGGTAGGGACAAATGGGAAACATGTGGAGGGGGAGGGGGGAAGTTGCTTTCTATGCCACTGTTTGTGTCCTCTGTACTTTCATACTGAGTGAGTGGAGGGCAGGGCTCAAATCTTAATCAAAGTCAGCGACAACGACAACTTCTAGCAAGGAAACTACCTACCTGGCATGTTGTCGTGATAAAACTTTTATTTGCAAAAACTTCTATCTGGCATCAATTGACTCACTAGTCAGTCTTTATGTTTATAGTGTACTACAAGTCTTAAATATCTTGACTGCGTTTTGCGCGGTGCGGCGGTGGTGTGGCCACCGAAAAGTTGAAAACATTTTAATTTGTGCGATATTTTGCCGCTTTGAGTCTCCTACAATTTGCAGACGATTTTCTCATGCATTAAAACCTTTTGAAAAATCCCATATATAATTTTTTTTTTAAACTCAAATCTTTTTCAAAACTTTCAGTTTAAAAAATGGGGTTTCAAATCACGACCTTATTTTCCATAAAAAAACGAACTAATAATTTTTGAAAACCTCAAAACTACTTTTTAGATGGTAATAGTGGGAAGAAAAATCGATTTTACCTTTTTAATATCGAAAAATTAGGAAATTCTGACCATACCGTGAAAAAAGGTGTTGCATTATCCTAAATAGCAGTTTTTGAACCTGAGCGTGTATTCTGATAAGTGGCTGGGTGGTTCCCTTGTAAATTAAGAATAACAAAGAGAAGATTGGTGAAATAGCTTGTTATGTAGCTGTAATTGTAATTCCCAATCTTTTGTATCCTATTTAGTTAAGATGTTCCACACATGTATTTGTCTTTTCTTCTCCAATTGTTTAATTTCCATTAAGAGACTTTGACAGATTCCAAATTTGATCATATAGGAATTTGGATTGACTAGAACAACTGAAACTGGCTAGAATTGTGGTTGAGATTGAGATGTAACAAAAAAAACATTGACAAAAAAAAAAGAGAGATAAAAGAATCGATGGAGTAATAATGACAAGAAAAGTTGTTTGAAATGGAAAGAGCCTCTCCCATTTGGAATGGAATCCATTCAAATGGTAAAATTCGATATCCAAAGTCCAATGCCAATGTCAAGACAAAGACAATGGGAAGCCAAGAGAATTTTAATACATATGAGTGGATGTACCTACCTTCCTACCACTTATTTGTTTTGTCAATTTTCCCTTTGAGAACGCGTTGAACGTGTTCAGGACAGCACGTGCCATTAAATGAAAGAAATACTGATGGATAATATGGGGAGCGAGCGCCATAGGGAAAGATAAACATTGATGCTCAGTACTCCAAATACTGATTTAACTTTGAAGACTAAAAGGAAGCTGTAGACTGGAGCTAATAGATAACATACTGTGATGTGTCTCTCTTCCGTATTTGTATTGCTCGGATATTCGGAGATTACAGATGTGTACCCGCCGTACCTATACACGAAATACTACGTACCTACCTTCACTTTGAAAGACTGGCCAGGTATCTATCTCCGCTTTTCTTTTTCTTTTCCTTCACTAAAAGCCCTTTTCAAATTTCACGAGTAAATCATATGCCGTAGGTGCTCCCTTCACTCTGTATTTTGATTTTCAATCGAGTTGAAAGCAAATTATTTGTGTTGCCTTTGAATTCTTACTAAAAAAAATGTTGTACTTTCACATGTACTATCAAAACTACAGGTCTGACGTAGATATGCCATAGTTTTCAGTAAAATATTTTCATATTTATAACAGACTTAATATGGATGCGGCGGAGCCCATAACATTGCATTAGTTGAAGAAAAACTGGTGAAAATTATATTTTCGCTTCCAAATATTGAGAGTTATTTTGTTTAGCGCAGTGTAGATCAGCAAAATTTGAAGTCACATTGAGTTATGTCAATTTTTTGAATTTTAAGAAAACTATAATAAGTAAATTTTAAATAAAGCTTCTATTTGAAAAATATATTCAAAATAGTAGGTCCAACCAAATTGTGTACATACCTGCCTCACGAAGGCCAGCAGAACTATCATATATAGGTCCCTCCCTTTAAATAAATAGCGCGGACTTTGTTGGAACGGGGAACTGTGATGAATTGTGTAGTATGTGTCATGCAATCCATTTTGCCGCAACGCATCTTCAACATGAATGCAATGCAGTCTCGTCTCAAGAGCCTCAGTCCCAGTTTCAAGAGCAGCAGTATCTGAACGAGTATCTCTCATTGATTAACATATTCATGGCTATTATGCTTGAATAAAATTATGTGGATGAGATGAGCGTATATGTACTCTACCATATGAGCATGGGATTCATATGCATGTAAATATAGACGATTCTCGAATCGGAGCAGCGTTAGACGTCATCGTATTTATGCACTGTAAATCTGGAGAGGCTGGTTTTCGGGCTCTTTTTGAATCTTTGGTTCTTACTTTTATAGTGCTATGGGGCTTGTTCTGGCGCTGGTCCTGAGCCTGGTCCCAGTCCTGATATTATAGTCAAACTTTATTTGGTGGGAATTATTTTTTACGGTACAAGTGTTGGGCGGTTTGTTCAAGGATTTTTGATTTTTTGTTTGTTTAAATGCTTTCACTTGTGACAATATCAAGGTTGACATTTTATGGATGTTTTCAAGTTTGAACACTGCAGAATTTTAATTCTTTTTATTATTTTACGAAATTTAAATCTAAAATATGAAGTAGATACATACTTACATGCATAAAATATGTTTATACAAACTTATAGATTTTACATGAATGCGTCATCATTATCACAAGTGCATCCTGGAGGCTGATCAAGGTCTACATACGTACACACACTATATAGTTCAGAATCTGAATGATTTTTATTCTATATGACATACCTATTCTTTTTCTGGTTCAATTTACCCATTTCTATGTATTCAGTTTTTTTAAAAATATTTAGCCTTGTACGCTAACTGGATGGATAATGCTAAATCCAAATTTAAATGCATACCAAAATTTAGTGTGCATATAGAATAGACTGGAAGAGTATACTACTACAGCACTTGAGGGATCCTTATATTGTATTTTTTTAGCGAAAGAAAACAACGACTGTATTATTGGTTTCATTGGATTAGCTTACAATAGAATGAAGTAGAATAGACTAGAATCTTCTTGAATTTCAAAAGTTTGAAAAATATATATGTACAGATTGAGCACTGAATTCTGAGAATACTGGATACTATAGCATTGGATATATGACAACACTAGGTACTTGTATTATACAACAAAATGTACTCCAGAGATGTATCTGTATGTTATTGCGTGTGCGGAACTGTGGAATGAAATGTTGGGACTGGATGCATGGATGAATGGACTTTGGAGAAAGTCCGTTGTAGTTTGTATTTTGAAAGGAAATGCTCAAGCTTAGAGCTAAGTAGTGTCTTTCAACTTCAGCTTCAACTCCATTTCCATTCACGGTAAATCGACCAATTCATGAGGGACAATGGGATTTTTTTTTGTATTATTTATTTCTGCGTCTTCCTCCTTCTTGTCCCAGTTCTAATGCTAGCTTACAATGTTCATAGCATATGCATGTGTAGCCATTGTAGGCAGAGACACATGTATAGTATTATTATGCACATATCGATACCGAGTGACCGAGTCATGTATGGTTAGTATTTGATTTTTTTTTGTTCTCTTGAAAAAAAAACTATTACCCTGATCCTTGTCCGGTGTCACGACGGACGGACGGATGACTGTTGTGACCATTAGACTCAGCAGCTTTCCTTTTCTTGTTGTCATTTTCTCGGGGTAACCGGTCCAGCTCTGCTCTAGGTCTTGGTCTTGCTCTTGACGCTTGCAATGGTGCTGGTTCTACAGTAGTAATACCCGTGTCCTTGAGAGAAATATATTGAGTTCACGTTCAAGCTCACTTCCAAACATACACATCCCCAGAGTTGAGTGATAATGAAAAATGAACTGTGGCTATTTGTTCCTCATGTACTCATACAATGGCCGAACTGCCATAGGGAAAATACTTTGGGAAGGGAAAGGAGCATCGACTGACTGAGTGCTGACTACACTGACGCTGACTCACTTCAGCCTTCGAATTGGCTTTGACTTTGGCTTGGCGTGGTCCAAGTGTCAACGTGGACGAAAAAAAATCACAAATGAGAGTGTACCTTCCTCACGTCCAGAGGTCTAGGAACTGCCTTGAAGGAAGTATTACCAAAACCTTTTGAGCAAAAAATTATCTCAAAATATTTTATCACCTCCATCTGGTACTATAGTCCTGGTCATGGTCCTTCTTGAACGTTCTGGTCGACGTCAAGTTCAAAAGGGAATTTGTCATTTTAGTGTAGGACTCAAAGTTGGAAAGTAGAAAAGCTGCATGAGAATGAAACACAATTATTTTTAGGGGATTTTTTTTACGGTCGCTCGAGCTTTATGTTCCATTTTCGATTTCGATTGGGTTGAATTGGGTGGTTGTTGGCTCTTCCACATGACCACTTGCCGTTTTTGCCGTTATAGACCGTGCCCAAATAGAATTTTGGGAAAAAGCAGGACTTTGTACATAAAATGAAATGTCGAAGGCTGAGAAATGTTTGGAATGTCAATGTGTACTCATACTTGTGCAGTTTTTAGCGTATTTGAAAGTATTTATATTTTATTGCGATTATTTACAACATATATTGTAAGTATACAGATATTATTTTTGAAAACATAAAGGTAGTAAATAAGTCTTGATATTTATTTTAACATTTATTAATATCAATTTAATTCAATGCTAAAAATCCGAGAAGTTAAAAGAGAACCGGGAATTAATTGAAGCTTTAAGGGGCATACGGAATATGGACGAACAAATTCAATGGGCAAGTAGAAACTATTTGAGTATAATCACATATCTTTTGAGCCCATTATGTCAATATGTTAAGTATTGAGTCTTGAACTTAAATGACATTGAGTTATCCCAATGACAACGACAACGCCAACGTAACGTAATTACAAATTCTTCAACTTATTATTACTCGTTGCTGGGCTGGACTATAGGAGCTGCCATTGCCTTTTGACCGCTGTCGATAAGGCGACGATAGAAATGACTCGTCAATAATAAAAAATAATAATACACTTTGCTATTGGCTTCTTGGTGTTGGTATTGGAACGAAATGGCCACCGGACCGGTACCGGTACCGGCATCGGCACCGACACCAGAGCATAGCTCAATTTTACGATTGAAGACAACTAATAAAGTATTCTATCGACGAAAAGTTGGCTGTGAAGTCAAACAAAGTGGAAGTGGAAAGCCCCTAAAGAATGTATGGTTTAGTATGTACCTTACCTATCAATAAACGCATCATGGGAAATGAGCTGAAGAAAAAGAAATTGGGAAATTGCTGTAGCCCTCCATGTTATTGAAGTTATTGAGCATGCCATTATGAAAGACATGACGTAGCTCTGCTATGTATGCGATTATTATGATACACTCCACTACTTCACACTTATTATGTACACGCTAAATACATCATACACTCCACGATCCTACAATCAACAGCAATGCCAATACACAGTGCACAGTCAATAGAAAGCATCTGGATGAGATACAAATAATATAGGTATAGATATAATATGTAGACTTTATGTTTTTTTTTTCATCATTCGCCTCTCTGCTCTGTGGTAGAAGATAATAATGTGTTCAACGGGAAATAAATATGTAGTGAAGATGAGTCAATGAATTTTTGGCATAAGACTGCATTGAAACAATATTTAGATGTTTCTCTTATTTTCTTTTTTACAAATTCACAAAATTCAGCTGTGAAATCAGATATATAAGACACGCTCATACTTAAGAAATAAAGTACAAAATCATGGCATGAACTTATGTAAGTAAAAATATATAGTCCAACGCCAAAAAAAACATACTTTTTATTTCTTTTTTCCATTTCGGTGAGCTTCTTACTTGATGGTATTTTATACGGTTTTGGCTATACAATAACTATGGCCAGGGATTTTATATTTCTTGTAAGTCAGCATTATAGCATGCTTAGGAACATACATATAGGAATCGAATTTTTTAAAACAAAATTTACAAGATTTTAATAAGCTTGCTTGCCTACTGCAATTCAACTAGGGATTGCGATCATTGCACTTTTCAGTGTCTAGCTAAAATATATGCTTAGCTACTGGCTGGGCTAATATATTTTTACGTACTTATTGCATTACTTGCTTTAGAAGCAGTATTATAGGAACGAGATACAAATAATCGAATTAGAAACAAATACGTTTTGTGATTCGTCTATATTCTCCACACGTAAAACTAACACCATTTTCTGGAGACTTCCGGCATCCACATTAATTTTTTCAAAAAACGTCAGCTGTTGGAGGCTCAATTTAGATCTATATACTAAAAATACAAACCGTATGTGTATGAAATTGTTATAATTCTAATTAAGAAAATATTTTTTATATACTGAGCTGTAAGGCTATTTCTAGGTCCGAAAGTTTTGAGTTGTTCCCCATTATATTTATAAGTAAATTTAATAAAGAAAAAGCGCTATTTTCATGGTATGGTACGTTAGGGTTTTATGTTAGGGAAGTCCATGTAGGTTTATAGCACTAACTAGCACAGACTACAATATCTATGGTATATGTATACGTATTACAAGATATTAAGGAGGCGCATACGGAGATTCTTGCACACGTTAGACTTTGGATTAAAAATGATGAAATTTTAACTAGTTGGGTTGTTGTTGGCGTAGGTTATTAGTGTTTGCTGGCTCTTCATAAATGAAGAAAGGAGTAGGCCCTAAAAAAAAGGAGACGAGAGAATTGGAGAGAGTAGCTTTTGACTAATCCATAATGATATTGGAATTGGGACTGGATAGGAAACCCTATAAATATGGTTATGGTAATAGTGTCATTAATGATAATGCTGCCGCGGTTACCCCTAATCCATTGGTATCTGGGTTTACTATCGACAACTGTTAGTATGTACGAAATAGCAAATTATAGTATGGAAGTACAAAATCTAATATTGGAACAAAAAAAACACTTCAAAAACCTCCAATCTACTCTCTCTCTCTCTCTCAGGTGTTAGTGTATTATTATTTTTGTTTTTTTTCTTCTGAAAAATGTAAGCTCCACTATCCGGCTTTTCGGCTGTTGGCTATCACCATGGCGTGACTTTTGTATGTATATACAATGAAAGATTACTAGCTATGGTTAATAATAGGTTGTGGTTACGTAACGGAAGTTTATTTGATTCGCATGTCGTATATTTGTGGAGTAATTTATGACCAAACTGTACAGTGCTTATACCTTTGCCTGGCTACGGTATAAGCCTTACTAATTTCCAGTCGTATACTGCACAAGAAATAGACTGACTGTGAGACTGTATTTTTTTTCACTGTTAAGATTTATAGATTGTATCACTAGTTGAGTAAGGTTGTGGGATGTGATCTGGAAGCTGGACTTTAGTACTGTAGTTTATAATGGGAACGGTTATCTCTTTAACTCTGTCTCACTCTCTCTCTCTCTATGCAGTACTCCAGTGGTGGTACGTACAGTTTTTGTCTGGCTGGATGGAGTGCAATGGAGCGCTGGAACTGGAACTGGAACTGGAGTCTGGTGATATGATGTGGGGATAGTTAGTTGGTGGGGCGTGAAAGGAAGGGAGAAGGAAACGATGCGAAAAGATAGGATGCCATGGTAAATGGTAAATGTTTAATTTAATAGGAAAAGAAAATCCATGGCTTTTCCAAGATCGAGGCGAATGACCCGGAGAGTCGTAGACTGTACATATTAATACATGGAGTCAATTCATTTCTTGTTTTATTTCTTCTCTAGTCCATATACATACACACATACCTGAACCCGAGCCCGAGCTCTAATATAGCCCGAGCCCAAAGACCAAGACAAGTAGATTAAATGGAACTCGCAATGGAAATGTCATTGAGGCCTTTAAGATCTTAAGAACCATAACCATCCAATTGTTTTCCATTGTCTCGAGTTTCGAGTCTACAAGTCTATACGCCAAGCCAAGGGAAGCTAGCTTGATCAGCTATGTCAATGGCCAGGACAATGGCTAAACTGAAAAACGCTTGAACAACAAATGAAAATGAGACTAAATCCTCTGAACAAGTGCTGGACTTTCAACTTCCATTCCGACTCATTTATCAGCCTCTCATCTGTCACCTACTCAGCCATAATTCCAGCTACTCCAGACACAAACTACAGATTACACGCTACAGAATAGGAGTATATTTCTATGTCTCTAACCTTTCCCTCTTCATTTCCCCTTTTAGCATCCCCACACACTTTACACTCTGTACTCTGTATCAGTGTTTTATTATCCCTTGTAAAATTATAAAGGTTCCTACTATGAAGGTACTGCTACTGGTACAAGTTTACATTACAAATTTAAATTTTACAAAACACGTCTTATAAATTAATCACTTGCAATTGGGATGGAAATGGGAACTCAAATCAAAATGCAAATGTGGGTCAGTAGTTAAACGACTAGACTTTTCTTTACATTGCACTGTACGAGAAAGCCTTATTAAATTTTAAACTCAAAAATCAAGAAACCGTGTAAGCGTGTTTCCTCTTGTTTCCGGAGAGAACTGAATTTAAACTTAATGGAATAGTAGAATCCTACTACTGACATCGACATGCATATAATGTAATTACACGAGCTACAAGATGTGCGAGACTTATAATTTATTGATTTCTTAAATTCTTGGATTCGAGAGTGTTTGGTGGAATGCGGGAGAAAACAAAATTAAATGCCCATAGGGAATCCCGGACCAGTTTTCAATCCCAATTGGAAATGCAATTGGAATGGGGATTTGTAATTCTCATGGCATTTGATAAAGAATTCTAACCTTTAGCCGTAACTCTACGAATTGACATTGACATCGAGATGGAAATAATCGAAAGCGAAATCGACACTCTGTACTACCAGTACTATAGTAGGATGGAGTTCTGCTAAGTTCCAGTTCCATAGCTCGAGTTATACAGGTAGGCAAATTAAATATTTTATAGGTAACAAAAATACTGTGTGAGACTACAGAGAAGGAATCCTGGGTAGGAGAAGAGTAGGAGAATAACTATATACGTTACCTTACACATTGGGAAGTGTCTGACTTTCCAACTGTACATTCTTCAATTTAATTTCTTTTTGGAGTTTGGAGAGAAAATGTGCCGGGCAGGAGGAACTTTTGACTTGAGCTGGAGCAACGGAGGAGCAATGTAAATAAATGACAGTCTCACAAGTGGACTGGAATGGCATTGTATGAATGAGATAGACCAAATAGAAATGGACAGCACTGACCGTTTCGCCTTCTCCTATCCCTGCCCCTGCTCCAAACTCCAAACTGACCAGCACGCAAGAAAAATAGTGAGAGTTGCACTATGTACTGCGGTTACTATTAGTATATAGTTTGGTTTTCTACCTACATTTTGTAGCACGACAATAAGGAAAGTCAGATGCCAGGAGGGAAGGTATATAAGGCTGTCGTTGTTGTAGTGTGTAGTAAAGGTAGAATTGGTTAAGACATGGAGGGTATGAATTTTTTATAGGGAATCCACCATCGCAAGTGGAAGCTATTCTCCAGGCGGTAGCTATGGATATAGGTATATATGCCCTCATACACACAGATACCATCAAAGCATATAGTAGACACTACAGAGGACTTGCATGTTACAGGATAGGAAAGGAATCGATTTTCATTAACAGCATGTCTTCACCAAACCGTTTTAGTGATGTATACTGTACTGACTAGTGACAACGTCTACGTCTACGGCTACGGCTATCTCCCAGTTTCTGTTTCACTTCACTATTTGACCCTACTGTCCACAGTATTGGTAGCTCAGGTACACGTACATCACAGGTATGCCCAAGTCAATACCACTGCCACTACCAAACAAAGAGCAATGGACATATATTAGATATAATAGCTTAGTGACAGCGACAGCCTTTCACATCCGACTCCGAGGAAAAACAGAGGAAGAAAATACCAAATTGCTACTTCCCTCTCCCCGGACTCCGGACTCGGGACGGGAAGCCAGTCGTCAGTGAAGAGCTTTTGTAGTACTCCTAATAGCAATGGGCAAATTACCTATACATATGTATTTAAGTAGGTAGTAGCAGTAGCCATGCAAGTACATAGGTAAAATGTATGCTTGTCCTTCTGGTTGGAATGTAGCCTCTACAAATTATACTATGTAGAGCTTTCCCCATGCGGATGACAAACGGCGTTTGTGTGTACCTGCCTGAAGGAGCAAGTAGCAGGGCAGGTAATGAACAAATTAGGAAGGAAAAGGGACAGCGATGGACTGAAACTTCCGTATCATGACAACATGCGAAAGAAATCTAAACCAATTATCATCGTTTTTTGTTATTCAGGTTTTTTTGTATCCCGTATGTATGTATATATATGCTATTGAGGCTATCCTTAATCATTGTGGCTGGACAGCTGCCTTCTGAGTCTGGGTTTCATGAACTTTGTTTTATTAAATAGTCCTAATCGAAAATTTTAATATTAATGGTCAGGCTGAAATACACAGGCTATTTATTGATGATGACAGGTCAATGAGCGAAAATAAAAATACTTATGCGTTTATTTAGTTCTTTATTATTTTTATATTCGCGCATATTTTAATTCCAATACTTTAACAGTTTTATCTTTACGTCGTCTTTTTAAGAAACGAATATAGACTGTCGCTTGAACGCATTTAGAAGTAGTTGAACTCACCCAAAACACGTAGTAATATGTAGGTAGGTAGGTAAGACGCATGCACTATTTTCTATTGACTAATGAGAGCATCTGAACCGGATTCAGATCCAGAACTATACATAGGACCGTAACCTAAATGAGTTTTTAACCTTATGGGTAGATATCACATGAATAAAAAGATAACGAGCCTATAAGCTCTATGCCTGCCACGTGTGTGTGTGTGTGTGTGGATGTCGATGCTGACGTAGATGTCATAAACATAATATGGAATAATGGAGAAGAGAGAGTAGCTAAATTAGTAGAACTAAATTAATTAGATCGCATGAGATCCTATTCACAACATCTCCTCCACTCATCACTCCCACTCGTCGCGCGTGCAATGCTATATAGTGTTGGTCAAGTGATGTTAGTTTTTATTTACCATTTTCATTAAGCATTAATTTTCCTAATTTGCTTGGATTGTCTACTGTCAAATTGGACACTGACTCTGAGTGCGTCTTAATGAGTGTTGCGTTTCAATTCACACACAAGTGCGTGTAAAGTCCACATTTCACATGAGGAGTACTACTACTACGTTGTAAGTCTCGTCTTTGAGAGTAAAAGTAAAACAGGGATTTCGGATCTTTCTACGGAAATGGAAACCAAGCGGAAGCTCCCATTTCTTAACGAATCACAATATATAATGCATAAAGTGCTATACCTATACAGTAATTAATGGACCAATACAATGTAAATATGTAAGTATTTGCAATTACTTTCTTTCATATACGGCCTCTTACTCTTAAGACACGACTTACTACTGCGCAGTTACGCGCTTTACGCACTTATTTATGGCTGTTTTCACCCACACTTCCATTTGTTCTGAGTGGAGGCGGAGGGCTTACCGTTAGAAAAACAATGGATGGAAATAATATATAAATTATAAATAGTCCTTTCCCTTTTTCATTGTTCAACTCGGAGATAATGAAAACGGCTGATTAACTATACCGCTCTAGAATTAATTTCAGGAGGAGGTTTGACAAGCGTGAAGGATATTTCTTCTTCTCCGCCGCAGTCTAATATCCTTGAGATAGTGATCTTTTGAGATGGACTTTTACTAGTTATAGTATACTGTGCAATTCTGCATTCTGTATTAAAGTTGGATATGCTATATATCATCTGTGAAGAACCAAAATGATCCATATCCAATTTAAGCTAGAATCAAAACGAGCTATGTCATAGAAACAAAATGAGAAGCATGCGTAAAATGTTAATTAAGAGTTTTTGAAAATTTTAAAATGTTCTATTTACATGTCTTTGAAAAGTGTAAAATGTTCTATTTACATGTTTTTGAAAAGTGTAAAATGTTCTATTTACATGTTTTTGAAAAGTG
>JAQFZE010000908.1:0-21382 GCA_034695245.1 Dicyrtomina saundersi | reverse complement strand
GTCACCAGTGCAGTGACAGTGACCAGTTGACCAGGTGTATATCTATATCAGCAGTCAGCAGTATCTCCTTACATACATTATATGATGCTGATAGTATCGAACGAAACAGCAATCGTCAAACCAAACAATCGTAAATGAATAATGAATAAGTTAATTTCAATAATAAATTTTATTATAATAATTAAGTGGTTTTACCTTTATCTCGACTAAAAAGTGATTGATATAATATGTAATATGTCCCGGTTCTTGAACAAATTTTGAACTTAAATAATCAGCAACAGTAATTAAAGTCAAAAGTTGTTGGTTGTAGGTTATCCAAAATTATGTGTGAAATGATTTTAAGTCGGCTGGCTGGCTCAGTCATCAGTTGTTGTTGTTGGCTGTCAGTCAGACTTGCTAATTATGATGCGGTATGATTAATTTAAAATGTTGAATTTGTGTTAATTATTATTACTGCTGACTGCCACTTTTGATGATAATGAGGATGATGAAAACTGGGATTACTGCTCGCCACCGTAGACCGCCACAAGTGAAGTTTAAAGGTAGACAAATTATTTTTACGCAATATTTATTAAGTTACTTAAAGACGTCTTGTTTGTCTGCCGCCGTGGTTTGTTATTTTCGCAAAGTCATGTTGTCTACTACTGAGACTGACCGTCTGTTTTGAGGGGTTTGAAGTGAAGGAAGAAACTGGTGGATTAAAGATTGCAATTGCAACTATTGCAAGTGCTGCGAGGAGACAGGCAAGAGATTAGCATCCGAGGAGATGAGACGAAAATCAGATCACATATATTCGAATCTGTTTGAGTACTGAAGCAAACGGACACGTGACTCGAGTAGGTTCGCAACGTAGCAAATAGCAAATATTCCATTCTGTCATCATGACTCTTGCTTTTATTCAGCCTAACTATACTATAATAATTCCTAATTATACTAATTACCTATTTATTTGTCGGTAGTACCTGTATCTTGTATGTCTGTATCTCTGTTCCTTAATTTCTACACGGAAGTCAATACTTTTGCTACAAATTACGAATTTGTAAAATTTTGATAAATTATTTTCAGTCCAGTTCCAGTTGTCCAACAACTTTTACCAATTAGCTAATTAGTCATATTTTTTACCATGCATAGGCTCTTACTAAAGTTTGTCAGAAAACTGATGGATAAATGGATATTCAGAAAACATTGTACGGCTATCCTGATAGACGTCCGGGTCCGGGTCATCGGGGACCGAGTCCATAATTCCATACATTGCGCATAACTATACTCACAAAAAAATTAATGTCCTTAAGAATTTTACAGGAAACTGATTCAGTGTATCCAAGGATTGTGCTTTGACTCGGATGGATTGGGGAAGGATGTCCAATGTCCGTATAATCACCCTATATAATATATCCAGGTTCAGAACAGAGCCAGAAACAATGATGCATGCTATAATGGACTTCTCTATGGACATTTTATGGACTTTTATATTAAGTACATGGAATATAATTAATTAGGCTTTGACTTAACTGCAAAAATGACTATCTACATAAATACATCCATACATTCTCTACATTTTTTTTACAAGATGCAACTTGCCTTCAAACTCTTTGAAATTCCTTTAGGCTTGTACATAATATATTATAAAAGGGTAATAATTTTTCACTCACTAGTCAGTGAGGGTACTCTATTCGGTTATGATTTTACTTCAAGCCTTCAGTGATTTATTTATTTACAGCTAGACTTGTATTAATTAGCAATTACAATTTTTATTTTAGTTTGCAGTGACGGTCTTTCAGTGACCCTAGAGATATTTATTTTAATTGGCAATGAAATTTTACTTTTTATATTATTTTAATTGGCAGTAGAGGCATTAATATATCGTCGATCGTCGTCTAAGGATCAAATCCGTTAACTTCCACTTTTCGCTGAAAGCAAATCCACTGTCTTAAATTTTACCTTTAAAGCAAATCCGCTATCTTCCACTTTTGACTTAAATAAGCGCTTTAGCTGACCAATTCATAATTACATGGTTATGAAATGTGCAAATTTCTCTAATTGCACATTTTAAAACGCAAAACGTTGTAACTATATGGCTTTTGACCACTGCTAATGGTTCTAAATGATTTTAAAATGCAAACTGCTCTAACTTCATGATTTCAAAATCCACTAAATACAAGATTTTAGTCGCAAACTTTTCTAACTACATGATTTCAAACGCAAATTATTCTAACTACATGGTTTTAAGTTTCAAACTAATCAAACTACATGATTTTAAGAAATATAAAATGTTTTAACTACAAGGTTTTAAGTTGCAAACTTAAAGTCCACAGAGACATATATGTCCACAGAGACATATATGTCCACGGAGACATATATGTCCACATATATAATAGTTTTTCATTCCCAAACACTACCCATGATTCCATTAATACATTATTCTAACAAATTTTGGTTTGTCTGATTAAAGAAGTATGCGCGCTAAAAAATATCTCTGCCAAATAAGTGACGGCAAAAAGTGACTCAAAAAATCTCACTGATAAGCACTATAAAATACCACCCATACCCATTGTAAAACATTGTAATATAGTTTTATTAACATTTTGAAAGAAGACATTTAAAACGTTTCCACATTTCTATTTTCCGTCATTTCAAGGTGATATTTTTTGCACATTTCAAGAGCATGTAAATTAAATATTTTGTAATTTTCAAAAACTTGTAAATGAAACATTTTGAAGATTTCAAAAACATGGAAGTGGAACATTTTGCACATTTCAAAAACATGTAAAATATTATTTAGCACTTTTAAAACACTTGTAATTAACATATGGAATAGGACGAGTCTATAGCGGTACAGCATATTTTAAATATACGGCAATATAGGCAAAGGCAACAATAATATACCAACTTACATACCCCTGTAAACCTAATAGGCCCATGTAGCCGGTCTGATAGTGGTCTGGCTCCGGCTCCGATTCACACACAGACACACGTGTTAAAGGTAACGGTAACGATAACGATAACGGTAGTAAGCGGTATAGTCAAACGCATGTAAAATAGTATACGCATGATGTTTTATGGGGCAGAGTTGGAAATTGGGAATTGGGTAGGTAGGTTATTGGTAGGTTAGGTAAGAAACTCCTGTTACTGGGCACAACACAACGTGTATAGCGACGGGGAAATATGTGTAAGCGGAGAAACCCGAATCGGAGTTACTAGGGAAGCCAACCGAACCCCGGAACCGTAACCTAGCACCAGCACCAGCATCAGCACAGCACCACAGCATAATATACAACACAGACCCATTCGGTTTTCACTTTTCGGTAATTTCGGAGTCCGGATTCCGGATTCTGGATTCGGACTCGGTCGTCTCGGAATGGGATGATAGAGACTTAACGGAGACGGAGACCCAGAGAGACAGAGAGGCACAGGAGTCCACCTGGGCTCAACGCCCTCACCTCCTCGCCTCGCCTCGCCATCATTTCCTTTTCTTGATTTCCTTTATTTCTTTTTATTTCTTATCAATTAATTCAATCCTATTTTACCACCAAACTTTACTAATTCACCACATTTTACTTTTACGAGTAGTGCTTCATTCTAAATTCCATTTTTTGGTTCATTTCACTCATTTGACTACAAGTTAAAAATTGAATCTCTCTTCCATCCAAATAATCCTCTTTTTTGAGTAGAAGTAAATGAAAAGTTGGACACACAAGAATTTGGATTTCTACTTAATTCTACTGTCCACACACAACTGTAAAACATTCTACATAAAAAATAAAATCTCACTGAAAAATAAAAAGCAACCCCAAAGTTCCTTATTAAACTTGTCATAAGTTAATTCCATTCATTTCCAATTTTTAACTATATGTAGAATTTACACACGGGGATAATTAAAAATACACACGATAATAATTATAAAAGTGGCAACTGGCAACACAAGTGGGAGCCAAGTAGAAAGTAAAAAAAAAAAGAAAAGAGAAAACGGGGAAAAAATAATGAAGTATAGATAGAAAAATAAGGAAAGTATAATACAATTAAAAAATATATAGAATTTAATTCAAAATTTAAAAACGCTCAGCTGTTCACGATCACGACACTTGTTTCACTAAAATCGGAATCGGAATCGGAAGACCACAAGACGGAAAGACAGACGCCGCGAAGCCGAAGACGAAGCCGAAGCCGACACAGATGCGGATGCGGATTGCACGCAGTGACTTCGCCTGAAAATATTAAAAATCTATAATTATTACAACAATTAATTATTATTCAAGTTTAACGTCCATATGAGTGCATCTCAAAAAATTAATCAAGAGATCTCAAGACTTGGACGTTCGAGGGATTTTGAACTGCGCTATCTGCTGTGAAATGCGGGCATATGTCTCTGCTGACTGTCATCTAATTACATTGACAACGTTCCTCAACTAAATCTTGTAGTGAATCTAAATGGAATTGAGCTCCAGCTGTCCGTGCATCTCAAAGTCGGGATTAAATAGTGCATCGCATTGGAGATATGTTGGTAGGTAATAATTATTATAGGTATACTTTTGTTTAGTAGATATTCTGTTTTTTATTAGCTTTATTTTAATTTAAAAAAGAGAACACAGCCTAACTCATCTGTGAAGAATCAAAATGACCCATATCCAATTTAAGCTACAATAAAAATGAGCTACGTCATAAAAACAAAATGAGAAACATATGCGTCAAATGTTAATTTAGGAGTTTTTAAAAAATGTAAAATGTTCTATTTACGTGTTTGAAAAAACTGTAAAATGTTCTATTTACATGTTTTTTCAAAGTGTAAAATGTTTCATTTACATATTTTTGAAACGCGTAAAATGTTCTATTTACATATTTTTGAAAAGTGCAAAGTATTCTATTTAAATGGTTTCAAGACATATTTCATAATATTTTTGTAGATAGTGGATATTGTTTTTAGCTACAAATGGATATGGGTCATTTTGGTTCTTCACAAACGATATATGAATAACGTAAATACTCGAATAAGCGTCTGGGCACTTATTAAATTTTTAAGAGCTGTAGCTTAATATTTATTTCCGGCCGGCGTTTATTAGAGACCGCGGCGGTGATTTAATTTTTTAAATTGTACGTTCAAAAGATAAAACTAATTTATACAAAATTAAAAGCCACTGTTTTTAGTTTATTTTTTATTGAATTCCACGTCAAAATAATTTGTATTAGAGATACTTGTACCAAAATTGTGGTCCGATAGTTATCGCATTTATCTATTTTAAATATGTTCTGTAACACTTGTAATATATGCGTCAGGGTTATTTATTACCCTTCGCTTATTTGAGCCACCGCACCGGTGCTAATTAAATTCTTTCGACTGAAAACCTGGCGCTTATTTGAGACCAGCGTTTATTCCAGAATTTACGGTATATAGCGCCAGGGCAAAGAAGACTCAGAAATAGCCCATGTTCATTTTTAGCTAAATTTAAAATGCATTACCTACTTACAAAAAAACTAACATTATAATATTTTGATCCTGAAAACGTGAAAACGTATCAAAAGAATATTTTATGCACTTTTCAAAAAACATGTAAATAGAACATTTTGCAATTTTAAAAAACTCGTAAATAACATTTTATCTATCGTAAGTTAGTTATTTGTTATTGTATCTCATATAGTGTTTTTTGACTCAGCAGATTTTAATTCTAGCTGAAAATTGATATAGTGTGTGAAAAACCAAAATGACCCATATCCAATTTCAGCTGGAATCAAATCGAGCTATATCATAAAAACAAAATGACAAATGCGTTAAATGTTAATTAAGAGTTTTTGAAAAGTGTAAAATGTTCTATTAACATGTTTTTGAAAAGTGTTAAATGTTTTATTTGCATGTTTTTGAAAATTGTAAAATGTTTTATTTGCATGTTTTTGAAAAGTGTTAAATGTTCTATTTTCATGTTTCTGAAAAGTGTAAAATGTTTTATTTACATGTTTTTGAAAACTGTAAAATGTTGTAATTACATATTTTTGAAAAGTGCAAAATATTATATTTGAATGCTTTCAAGATATATTTCAATATTGTTGTAGATAGTGGATATGTTTATAGCTACAAATGGATATGGGCCATTTTGATTCTTCACTGGCGATATTTGTATAATAAAAATTCTATTACAATAACACATAATACAATATACATATACATATAACATATAGTAAATATAATATTTAAACGTCTAATCGTAGCAGCTGTAGTTTATTGTCGTTCACTCACGAATCGATTTAAGTTGAATACTTTTACCGTATTTCCTATAATAGTAGGCGGGCCTGTAATAGTAAACGGGTCTGGGTGGTCGGAATTTGAATTGTAGACGGGTCTTCTATTATTAGGAAATACAGTGATTCTACTGTATACGTTTGCTTATAATGTGGAAGCATCAACATACCCCGGTTTTTTCATATAATTATGTAAGTACGTAGGTACCTAAGTAGTATTTTTAAAGTAGCTTCATGGTTTCTGGTCTGGTAGACACACGGGGTTCATATTAATTTATTTTTTTTTGCTTAATATGAAATTCTGAAAAAAAAACATTTGAACTGAATTGTAAAATATAAATTTTAAAAGGGGATCGATTCAAAAAAATTTGAAAGGGCAAAAAAATTAAATCATTTTTAAAATGGAAAATATCATAGTAGGTAAAAAGAATGAGGACAATTAATTACAGTGTCTGTTTTTATCATTACATTTTCCAGCTATTTAACGCCGCACCGAAAACCGAAAACCGGAACAGAAGACCCGTAGCAGCCTATACACGCACTGGCAAAACGGCAATTCCCGTTACGTTACGTTTAATTTGGAAACAGAAGAAACCAAGAGAGAAATGAAACAAAAAACCGAAAACCGATAAAACTAAAAGCAAACAACAAGACGACTAAAAGAAATGAAAGGTTTTATTTAGACTATAGTACTATACATTGTCATAATATATGGCCAAGTCAAATTCGAGCATAAATTAATCAAGGTCAAAAGGTCAAAGCCAAAAGGTCAAAAGGTCAAAGGTTATAGATTCATTCATCGCCTCCAGGTTAATACAGAGTCAAAGGGCTTTATATGCCACCGTGAACCGTATATGTACAAGGATTTCATAAAGGACTTTTACATTATACGAGATAATACGATAATAAACTAATAAAAATAAAAACCGAACGGGAACCTTAATTAAAATATACTAAAAATTCACAATGAGAGAAATGCACGTCAAAAATAAAAATAAAAAATAACTTTTGAGACTTATAAACAATTTACAATTCCAAAATTTCCAATTTAAAACAAAACAAAACGACGATACCAGAATACAGACACACACAAATTGAAAATTCAAAGGACTTTTACTAAAAATAAATGACTTATTAGAAATAATATATGTAAATTAATTAAAGAACCAGTAATTTTTAAGTAACATAATCAAGAAGAGAAACCAAAATTTTTTAAAAACCTATACGTGAAAAAAAAAGTAAAATTCCAATTTCCAAGTATAAAAAAATGTATGTTTATAATTAAATTACAATACGAAGTAATTACACATTTTATGCATTTTTGCATTCACCAAAACCGCGTAAAAAAAAGCGTAACAAGGAAAGGAAAGGAAAATTTTAAATTCGAAATTTTTTTGCATAATGTATTACAAATAAAACGATGGACTACGACTACAATTTTAGAAATTCAGAAATTCATACATATAGGTAATTGAAAACAGAAATTGGATTTGAATATACACACGGAAATATACTATGTAATTTCTATAGGTTTCAAAAAAGTTTTTACACATTGAAAAATAATCTTAGGGTTTCTTATATAGGATTTTTAGATTTTAATTCTAGAGCAATTCAAAAAAAATAGTTTAGACAAAATTCTGTCAATCGTAACGAAAAAAAAACTTTTTTTAAGTTTTATGAATGCAATTTGATGAAAAATCCAGTCAAAATATATAGAAAAAATCAAATATCAAAATCAAAATCGAAAATCCATAATATCAACATGAATAACATTAAAAACGTGTATATAACTTAAATACATATATATATAAATGTAGCTTTACTTAATTACATAATGTATAACCAGAAATGCCATTTAATTACATAATGAAAAACCCAATATCCATACGTAATATTATGTAAAAACACTTTTTCGAAATTTTAAAACAATTTTTTGAAATTGAAAAATGCGCTATTTACACATTTTTGAAAGTGCAAATTGCGCTATTTACACACTTTTTAAAGTGAAAAATGCGCTATTTACACATCTTTGAAAGTTCAAAATGCGCTGATTACACAGTTTTGAAAGAGCAAAATGCGCTATTTATGCATTTTAAAAAGCGCAAAATGCCCTATTTACATCTTTTTGAAAGCGCAAAACATGAAAATCTAACATTTTTCTTGAAAAGGTAAAAACCTATATATATTGGTAATTTTTTATTTGACTATGTATAACAATATTCATCGCAATCGAAATTCGAACTTCATTATAAAAGTCACATGTAAAAGAAATGTACATAGGTAAATTAACATTACAGGCTACAATCGAAAGTCGAAATCAAAAAAACGAGATATATGTATAATATCGGACAAAAATCGGATCTTTATTTCAATTTTACTTTACATTATGTTTTACACTCTCTCGCAAAACAAATTCACTTTTTCAAAAAATATGTCAAAAAACTTTTGAAAAATAAATGTATAATACAAATATATACATTAAATTACAATGCACATTATCTACGTAAATATTTGATTAATCAATTAATTAATTTGAATTAGTGAAGTAAAATTATTGTAGATAGATGTTTGACTATTATTTAGTGTATATATAATTAAATGTAAAAATACCATGTGTCATAATATAAGAGTTTCAATACTATATCATATAGAATATATGAATGTAACTATATGGTGTTTATAGTTGAGAGCAGCTAGGAGCCAAAGCTATTAAAGTAGGTCGAGGTCAAATAGATCAATGTCAAGGTCAAAGCCAAGGTCACGAGGTCACTCTCTGTAGGCTCCAGCTCTAGACGGCTATTTGACCCAAGTGTAATTTATCTTATGAAGGGGTATTGTAATTTGTATATATAATTAACGTATTAAGCTATTAAACTAAAATAATTAATTAAGTAATTAATTAATTAATTAATTAACAATTAAAACCAGTAACCAGTCACAAAGGAGTCATGGGAAAAATTGACAGATATAAAAAAAACCAACTTAAACTTCGGAGCCAGATACGAGTTCGATTTGAATATTTATTAGCGCAGATTCCAATTTACAGTGTAAATTACAATTCCCAAAGCAACTGACTTATGCTTAGTTAAAGGTCATTTATATATTACGTTAGCATAATATATAGGATGGGGGTGGGGGGTGGATACTATATGACGTCATCAAGAAAACATTCAAATATTGAAACTCTAAACTTTTATTAAGCTCTTAAAAAATTTGAATTTTATCTCACTAAAAATCCTCACGTATTCGGATGTAATTTGATTTCTAACTGTGACGTAATATATGAATGGCCCCTTAATTTTTTTAAATCCTTCCTAATACATGAAAATGACATGAAATTGTTCAAAATACATTTTTTTTTCAAAAATGTTTTTCATTTCGTTTTTTAGTTTGAATATTTTACAATAAGGGGTGATTCGTAAATAATGACATACGAACCTAAAACTCGGGGTATTTCGATGGCGTCAATTATGGATGAACCCTAAGTAATTCCGTAACACAGTTTTTTTGGTTGTAAGGAGAATTGTATTAAATTGTAATATTGTAATTTTGCCAGTGAATATTTAATGAATGAGCCGTGAAACTTCGATTGTGCCATATTGCCATAAACTTGATATTAAAAGGTGTGTAAAAAATATAATAAAGTTATATATAGGATATTATAGTTAGTAAAAAGAAATTACGCTACTTATATACGTAATACTTTTATAGCCTAAGAAATAAAATAATGATATAATATTTGTAGGGGATTTAATCAAATGGTGGGGCTGGGAGGGGGAAAATGATCATGGAATTTTCATGAGAAGGTCTCATCAAAGCAGGGGCGTGATATTCATCTGTTTAAGACTACAGATAATTATACATGCTCGTGCTTGACTCATCATCATTAATTATTTACAAGTTTACTACATAACAAGTATTCAATAAATCATTTATAATGCGCGCCAAAAAAATTCAATTTCAAAATTTCAAAATTTCAAAATTTCAAATATTAAATCCAAATAATATGTCAAAAATTAAATTATACACAGGCAAATTGCATTCTACTTTTACATGCTAAACTTTCTTAGACATTTATAATTATTACACACCGCTCCGTCGTAATCGTAATACACATACAACATATACACATTTTAATTACTAAGAAAATCAAAGATTTTTATTACAAATTTTTAAACGCGACATTTAAATCAGCCACAGCATTACAACTTAAAATACATTATGTAAAGTTTCAAAAATATAAAAAAAATGATGATGAGTTTTGAGTTTTGTTTCAAAATCAAAATGTGTGTCTTTGGAGAATATTTTGACAAAAAAATAAAATCATCAAACACAATTTATTAAAAATCGGAAGCAAAGGGAAAGAGAGCGTGGTGACATCATCATCATCATTAAAATAATTATTAAAACTAATGTAGTTGGTAATTAATTGTCTTTTTAATCGTAATTTTTTAAAATAGTAGTCTAGTTTTTAGATTAGATTATAGATATACTTGTGCACACATAAAAAAAACATTAATTTATTTTAATTATTATTAAGCATTTAATTAAATTATACACTGTTTGTGTTAATTAATTAATTAAATTACACGTTAAATGTCTAAACCTATGTATTTCAAATAAGTATTTCTTGACTGGAGCTTATATAAAAAATACTGTTGACTGGAAAATTCTGAATTATTTCCCGGTAAAATATGCTGCATTTATGAACTAATTGAGATCTAAATCTTGATAGAATCAAAAACAAATATGTCCATTTTAGTAAATCAGAGTTCCTTTGTAAAAAATTCCATTACACAAATATTTAATTATTAATTAATTGTTAATTGTGTGTTTAATTATGATTTATAATTCATTATTTTAATTTACTGTATAATAAAGTAGATCACATAGAAAAGGTATGCACACATTTTGTCCATTAACTAGTCTATAGTCTATATTCTTATGTATATTTAGTAATTACACAAGCGTAGTAATTATAGCGCCAGTTGTAAATAAATATTTAATCTCTGCATTAAAAAAATATGCGTAATCTAATTTATAAATGTAATTAGGTAATTAGTAATAATTATAATATATCTAATTTTAAGGTGTGGAATTAAAACTATGTTTAAAATATCATATTTGAGGCAAATTCACATTTTCTCAATGACCAGACGGCGGCAACCAAAAACTTAATGAGGAATTTTCCAAATTTTTGAACCTTTCAAAATTTGAAATTCTGAACGTAATTTATACAGTAGTGGAATTATTATAATAGATACACATAGTTAATTGAAATCGTGAATGATTTACATCCATTGTTATTGTTAGATTGTAGAGTAATTATTTAGATGTTCGGTAATTAATTTAAATGGTAATTAGCGTTTTCTATAAGTAGGGCTATATATAGTACTAATCATTATGTAGGTAGATAGGTAGGAGCGTACAGTAGGTAATATAGGCTATATAGGTATAGCAGGTTGTACATTGTAAAATGCACTGAGCATCACACGACAAAAAGAGAGTTTACAAATTCCAGCCCTGTTTATTGTCCTCTGTAATTAAAATTAGATATTATTTTTTGAAATCAAGAAGCAGTTAAAATTTATGGAATTAGCAGTTGAAATGAACTAAATTAGCATTAAAGAATGATTTAAGGGAGCAAAAGTTAATTCTGTTAGGAGCTGACATGTATACATTTCGTAGTTGAAATGGTTCTGAATTAGCAGTAAAAATGGATCGAATTAACAGTTAAAATGTATCCAATTAGCAGTTGAAATGAACTAAATTTGCAGTTAAATAGAATTTAATTGGGAGGAAAAGTTAACTATGACTAGCTAACCAAAGCATCCAATTAGCAGCTAAAACTGATAGAATTAGCAGTTAAAACTGATTGAATTAGCAGTTACAGCTGATGGAATTAGCAGTTACAACTGATGGAATTAGCAGTTACAACTGATTGAATTAGCAGTTAATATGAATTAATCCAACAACATAACAGCGGAAATAAATTTAATTAGCAGCTAAAATATGTCAAATTAGCAGTTAAATGAATTCAATGAGCAGCTCAAGTAAATTAAACTGGCAACTGCTACACTAGTGCTTTTTTAGCAGCTAATCAGATTTCAGTAGCAGTTCAAATGAATAAAATTAGCAGCAAAGATACAAACCGAATTGGCAATTAATCAGAAAATACCTTATGTACTTAACTTAACTGTGTAATGTAATATTTAAGTCTACATATTTCTGAACGTAGTTAATTATTATTAAATTATGATTACATTTTAATTGGTGAAAAAAACTACTTCTCTCCAACACAGTTTAAAAAGTCCGAATTTCCGAATCCGAATATCCGTAATATTATATAATTAAATGATGATTACCTATACACGTATATAAGAACAGTATATTCAAAAATTCACAACTTTAAAGCAGATCTTACGTATATATGTACTTTCATGTAATTAAATACACAGTATATTGTATGACACTTTGAAAATTATGAACAATGTAAAATATGTAATTAAAAATAACGCAACGCATTCAAAAAATCAAAACTGTTCCACAGACAGACTTGCAATTAAAGCTTCTTTTTTTCAAATCATAATTAGCATAATCATACAAATTATTATTATTATAGATAAGTACAAAAGTTCTCAGAAAATAGGATTAGCCGATTAGCACAGAAATTAACAAAAGAACGAGAGAAAAGCATAAGTTAACTCCTTTGCAAGAAATTCTCTAAAATCAAACTAAAACTACAAATTAGACTTTCATTAAAACTAATAAGCTAAGAAATGCTAATCAACCCAACTTCTTTCTAATTTAATTTAAGTAATTTAACTGCATAGACATTTTTTAATCTGCATTATCCTCAATTGACTCGTCTCCCTTTTCATTGTTGATCTCTCCTTCACTCTCATCACTGTCGCTGTCGCCGTCAGTCGAACTGGAACTAAGGCCAGACAGGTCAAGAATCCGTTGAATTTTTGGAACCGTAACAAATTTTAGATTGGCTGGAGGAAATACCGAGGCCCAACAATGCGAATCCGAATCCAAACCAAGGCCGCAGTTCACTAGCTCAAGTAATTCTGACCGTTGATGAAAAAGACTCAGTGTGAGATTTTTACCTAAATAAACAAAAATGGCAAAAAATACATTTTCTTTGTGGTATTTGGAAAATCAAAAAATCTTTATTCAAAGCAAGGTAGTCGATTAAACAAATAACAGTAGCAAGGGATCGTCCACAAATGACGCCATCGGTAGCGTCAATGGGTCTACTTTTTGGTTACTGATGACACCCCATGTTAAAGATAGCCGTTTAAGCAATCGTTAAACTGATGAAAGGGGGTTCAACAGAGTTCTAAAAGTGTGGATATTTTAAAGACGTCATTTGTGGAAAACCCATAATGGGGGAAAATCATTAAAAAAAATTAACCTTTCCGCGCCCACTTTGGAATTGGTTTCCGTTCCCGATGCGACAAAGTCACATCGCCATCTTCATCGAAATCCTCCAGGTTGTACGTCGTCATGTCGTAACTAGTCAACTCCGTGTCTTTTTCCTTGTAGGCCTTTGCTCCTTGTCTCGTTTGCCTCGCTTCCTTTATTTCGGGTGAAGGGGAGGGGGGTGAGGGTTGATTGACCCAAAGAAGAACCGGAACCGGAACCGGGACCAGAGCCAGATCCGGGTCCGGAACCGGAGTTATGTTAATATTACTCTCTTTTATCGTATCTTCAAGAACAGTCAGCTCACCCGTTGAGTTTAGAAAGTACATCTCCTCCACCTCCGAGTTCTCCTCGCTCTGCAGTGAGACATCCGCCGTCACGGAACCGGATCCTGTGATTATTTACACATACAGAATCGGCTATGTTTGACACAGTAATAAATACGACTCAACTCAGCTCAACTCGATTCAAGAATGGAAGTAAGTGAATACACTTTTTAATACTCTACTCTACTCCTCAAAATCAGACGTTACCTTCAACTTTAGTCTCGCACACGGTGGCATCCTCAGTTTCCTTGTCCGGTCGGGGAATGGAAACGGAAACCCGTTTGGGTTTTCTTTTTGATCGGAGTGTCGGTTTAGGGTCACAGTCAATGTCTGATTGTGAATTTTGAATTCTATTTTTAACAGATTTTTTCAAATTTTGAGTGACCACTTCAATTCCATTTGAGGTTTCAGGCTTGGCCGGCATTTCTTCATGGGGGGTGTAGGAAATAGGGGTCATATTGAAAACCTCAGATTCTTTGGTTCGGATTCCTTTTTCAATAAACTCGTGGTCTCCTCCTTGGTCTTGGATTTCCAAATCCGTTACCTTTAAACCGGAAACAGGAGCAATCGGAATGGTTTTTGTCTCAACGTCGGATTCCACCGACCCCGTCTCCGGTTTAGGAAGTGAAACCGGTTCAGTTCCAGGATTCGGAGAAAATGAATTAATAATGAAATGGTTGCTCGTCGTTATTTCAATTTTTTTGCTGCGGGTTTGAATTGGTGTTATTGGTTTGGACGGAGGAACTCCTTGCAAGAGTTCAAGTTGTCGGCGACCTTGAATTTGGCCTTGACCTTGACCTTGCACAACTGCTGGGATGGGTGCGGACTCGGACGTGACCTGGAGTGGGGCTGATGATTTAACCGGAACCGGAACCGGAACCGCTTCCACTTGCGTGACTAGCCCCTGCGCCGGCGCACCCAAACATACGTCGTCAAAATCCAGAAGACGTTTTTTATTGGCTGGTAGTAAACAGGAGGACGAGCACGAACCCTGTTGAAGCTGAGTCAGGGGGGAGGAGCGAGAGAGTTGCGTAAAGTTTAAATTATGAGGGACCCCATGGTTCATTGACCTGGACCATGGTGGTCCTGGCCCTGGAGCGGGAGTGTCGACGTGAAGGTCAACAGTCGTGAGGGTCTCGTCATTTTCGTTGTCACTCTCGAACATTGACACGAGTTCGATGGCGGAATTTGAAATTCCCTCGTCCTCGACATCTTCCTGGGCCTCAATTTGAGATCGCTTTCGTTTCTTGGACTTTGCTTTTGGTTTATTTTTAGGGGGGTATTTAGATTTACGAGCTGGAGCCATATTTTTCTTGGATGATTTTGTCCAGTTTCTTTTTGGGCTGACGTGTTTTTGTTTGTTGACTATCAGTGTTTTTCTAGGCTTCCGCTTCCCTCTCCCTCGTCGTTTTGGGCTCGGCTTCGGCTTCGACTTCGCTGGACCCTCAATGTCTCTGACATTCCGTTTTGGATTGGGGATTTTTGCTTGGGCGGGTAGGATGGGGGCCGTCTTGTTTAGAGCGTCGCGACGAGCTGCGCGCGTAAAATATGGCGCCTTTACTGAGGTCACTAAGTCCTGCGGATAGCCAATTGTGCTCCAATACGGGAATTCGTATCCAGATCCTCCTCCGGATCCTCCCTTTGTTCTGTAGTTTGTCTGAAATGTTTTTTTTTAAATTTGAATAAAAACTATACACTTTTGCCTTTGACTTTAACAGATTATAATTTTTAAGTATTTTACAACATACAGAAAAGGGGGGGGGGATATGAGTAAAGTGAATAATTTGTGTTATTTGAGAATTACTATGAGCAGCCTAAAAACTTCAGTATCTTGCCGTCTACGTCTTCGCTTTGTTTTATTTTTCCTTCGATATTCCTCATTTTGAAGCTGACTTGGGATTGGATGGTTGGAATGGAATGGCTCCTGGGTTTCCGGCTCCGGCGCCGGCTCAAAAGTGGGAACCCGGGTTTTTCTCTCCACTGATTTCAACTCCACATTTTTCTTCTTCTTCTTCTTCAGCTCCTCCAGATTTTTGAGTGTGGAGTCCATGATTCCCTTTGAATTTTGAATAAGTTCGACTTATTAAAAATATAGTAAATAAAATAAATGTCAATTTTGAAGGAATTACGTATTCTGCGTTTTACAGGCATGAAACTGAACCTTATAGTAGTCTTTGAGGTTTGAGGTCGTCTCCTCCACCTGAGCGCTGATTTTAAGGAGATTGGCCCCGAATTTCCCATATTGGCTCCGCAGGGTCATTGGCGTGGTGATCGTTTTATCAACTTCTGAAAGGGGGTTCACATTAACGTTCACGTTCACGGTCTGTCTCTCCAACTCCTCCGGAATGGGAACGAGACACGGAGCTGGAACTGGAGCCCGGTTCGGAGTCGGACCCGCAGCCTCTCGACCTGGCTTAGCCTCTGCTACGGTTCCCTTCCTTCTTGGGATGGCTGTCCGAACCCGAACCAGGGGTGCAATCGGTTCCAGTAGTGGTGGTGCTTTTACCGGTTCCGGTTCCGGAGCCGGACCCTGTATTGGTGTCGGTGGTAACAGTTTCTTTCTGGATCTGAGGAAAGGAATTCTAGACGCAGGAGGAGCAACTGTAGGATTGCGTTGGATCCTCGATGTTGTATTCCATGGAATGGAGATTTGTCCATTTTCTCGAGATTTAAGTTTTGTCATTGCTTGAAAGTATGAAAATTTGAAAGGTTTCAAAATTATTTGTTATTTTGTTTTATACTGCAATCTGCAATCAATCAATCCCCAATTTTTCCCGTTCTAAATTTCTAACCAAAAACTAATACTAAACAAGACCAAAAATTACGAAACTCTTAAAATGCAAAACAGAGTGCTGTTTTCTTGAAAATGCCTTTAGCCTGGGTGGTTTCTTTATTTTCGAATCGAAAATGCTCTGTTCGTTTTTCTGGCCCGACCGTCAGACTCAGACGGAATTCTTAGAATAGAATCTCAAAACTCAGTCAAACAGAAAAATGTCAGTAAACATCAAACTTGTAAAATAATTTATATTGTAAATATTGCACCACGGTGATATTATGGCTTTCTTTTCCTTTCCTGAGCTGTTGCTCAATGCTCAGTACTCATGTTATTTTAGATCGATTTGCGACGACAACCATGGAGACAAGGAATAATAAAAAATAATAAAATGAAATAAGTTAAAATAAAACCAAAACAATTTTTTAGTTCTGTAATGTATACTCCACTAAGAATCAATACGTAAGTAAGTATATTATGCAAAATTAACATTTACACCTTGTATATTATGTGAAGTAGGTGACTGTAGTGTGGTACATTGTGTCTTTATTTTTACTTATACTTTGTGACGTTTCCTGGAGTGGATTATTACTTGTTTTCAAATAATAAAATACGTTAATTAATTTGTATAATAATTTTTATAGTGCATAAACATTTTCTCTCTTACAACAAGCTGACTAAATGGAAATGGAAATGCCTCAATAATATTAATTATTAGTAAAATTAATTTTTACTTTATAAACTGACTTTTCATTTCTTCACACAATTTGCCAAATACAATCCGCAAATCATAATTTCGACTTTGATTGACGTTGGCTAACTACCAATAATTAATAAGACTAATAATAAACTTATTATTAGCTATACTCAAACACTGAAAACATACCAGTAAGTAAATGTTCAAACACTTTTACAACAACAAAGTCACACAAAAAATATTTTAACTACATTACCACGAATAATATAGCGTCTCTGCCCATAGGCACATTTTTCACATAGTCAAATAATACATAATAATTCACAATAATAGTAATAATAATAACATTCAAAACAAAATTGAATTCAAACTCAAAATTGGTTTACATTTTTATTTTCAAAATTTGAATGCAGAATTTTGTACATTAAATAATTATTGAAAAATAAATCAATAATAAAATATATATGACTCGTAACAAAAAAAACACAAGACCACAGATATAGCGATTAACAGAGCGATTAACTGCTTCAAGTCGAAATCTAAATAACTTTCCTTTTCATAAATTACTAAGCGAAAACGAACCAGGTATATTATTCATTAATAAGGTACTCAATAAAAAGTGACGGTACGAAATGTAAATGAACAACAGAAAGAAAGGATTCAATCGCAATCTTTGTTAAATTGTGTGTACGTAAGTAATTATTGCAAATTCATATAGCTTATATTATAATATATACATAAGGAAGTAATGCTATGGATCTGCTTGGTACTTTAATTCATTATCACATCAGAATACGAAATATACGAAACACACGGTACTCAATAATAAATTAAATATGAAAAAACCGATGCCGATACATAATAATTCCTATACGTTAGGCAGAAACAGAGAAAAAAACACGACAGACAAAAAAAAAGTGTGAAGAAATTTGAAACTATATGAAACAAATATTTTTTACGTTCCTGAACTGTATCAAGATATAAGAGTAATATCATAATCATCATAATTATTAACAACTAAACTTTGTGAACAGAATCAGAGAACAGAGATTTAATT
The DNA here is from genome assembly GCA_034695245.1 of Dicyrtomina saundersi. Lineage (NCBI taxonomy): Eukaryota > Metazoa > Arthropoda > Collembola > Symphypleona > Dicyrtomidae > Dicyrtomina > Dicyrtomina saundersi. The sequence goes on along the minus strand of JAQFZE010000908.1, from coordinate 2,873 downwards.
AAAGAGCGGGTGATATTTGATATTTATATAGTACTTTCTTTTCAAATATAATATATAGGTACCTATACTCATATACATTATTCTATTGTATAAAATAATAATATCTTGATCTTGATAATAATCATCTTGTGAACGCCGGTGCCGGTCCTCTTCTGGTGTAATTATCAATTATTTACAATAATTATCATTCATGCACACATTAATTTAATGTATATCAAAGAAACCTTTCCTGTTTTGTTTTGTGGCTGTCTGTGTACAAGTCCAATTACAATGAATTTACGTACGTGCTTATTTAGTAATTTACCTATAATAATTAGATTATAGGACTTATGTACAACTAATAATTAAATACTAAACCAAATTAATTAAATATAATATTGTAATTATGTAAAATTACGTCTTCTGTGTAGGTAAGTAGTAGTCTTTTTTTTAAGTTTTTAAATAACAATAATCAAAGGGAAAGGTAAAATAAAAAAAATAATATTAATTACATATTCCGTATAATATATATATTTATAACACATAACACCAGTGAGTGACATACTTACCTACTTATAATAATATGCAGTTTGCAAAACGATGATTAATTAATTCAGTACAAAATAAGGTCAGGTGCACATCTTCATCACGGAGTACTCGATACTATTAAAATTAACTAGTTAATGGCTAGCAATACATAGTTTGTAAAAACAATAGTAATAGTAGTAATAATGATAATAAAAGTAAGCTAAACATTAAGTTCATGATCAAAAGGAAGATATGGCATGACTTTTTGCTTTGGTGAGCTCTCACGTCGGCGTTAATGGGAGTCGGGACTTTTGTGTTGGACTAATTACTAATTATGGAACAAGAATACGGGGCAGTACTACATCATATACTAATTTATAGAATTTAATTTATACTGACCACTTATAGTTTGTTTTACAACTTTTACAAGGGAAGAAACTAGATGATGGGCCCTTTTCCTTTCACATGACACAATAGTGACAAGACAGCTTGGCAGAATTCAAGTTTTTAAAACATGCCATCATGAATGCCGATAGGGACGAGGACGAGGAGAAAGAGGAAGAGATTTCTCAGTGCTTTCCGCCAGTCATCCGGAACCGCGTAGGGGAGGAGAGTATCAGTGCATTTCCGGATTTCATGGGCTGTACAGACGAACACAAAGGCTGTGAGCAGAACGTTTCCCACCTAAGCAAACAAAATTAATGTTATTAGAACATGAACAAGTGAATTAGCCGCCACACAATGGTAGCCCTGCTGTAACAAGTAACTGGAACGTTTTAGTTTTTTCCCTAGTTTAAAAAAAGGTTGCTACATTAATTATAGGCAGAAACAATTTCAACCTCAATCAAATACAAATTTCAAAATTTAAACAGAATTCACTTTTACAAATAAAAGAAACTTACCGGGTAGGCTGGAACAAGAACTAAGACACCATGTCCATCCGCCCCCATCCAAACATGATACTGCCCCACGAGGAGCTCCACCCAGAATTGTCCAAACCAACCAAAAAATGACGAGAATCTTGTTCGGAGCATTCCTGATACATTTCGAAGGAGAATGTAGCTAGCGACGGGGATGAAGCCGACGTAGGAATGGATCTCAATGCATTCTAATTGATTCCGACAGAAGACTGAGAAAGTACAATAGCCGCCAATGCCCAAAATAGAAAAAAGAATGACAGACAAAGAGATACGGGTCGAGAAGAGATTCCCATGATTCTCATCTTCGAGGATCTTGTGCCGATGAGCTAAATGGTAGCCAAAGGCAAGGACCATCCCACATGGCATACTGTACCGATCGATCTTCCATCGAGTCCACCACTCATGAATGTCATCGTCCGTCGTCACAAACAATGCCTTCCAGGGTCGTGTCACAAATACTTTCTCAAAGAAAACCTAACATTCCATACACAAAACAAACAAATGTAATCACAATCAAAAATAATTTGAATCAAAATATAATAATAATAGCAGTACATCGTCGCTTAAAATTTTATCTAAAGGTTAAAACTAAAAAAGGATTTTGACGCTCACCTCAGACATGTACAAAATGGTAATGAAGAGATAAATGCCCACGAGTTTGAAGACGAGGTAGAGATAATTTAAGGAATTCGACTCACAGCTTTGCCATGTAATTCTTGGAGGGATGCTGAGTCCCACGTAGACCACAAATGTCCAGAATGAGACTAATGGAATCTGAAAACGTAATCAAAAAATTATTATACTAAAAAAGAAAATCAGAAGCTCTCATATTAAGTAAATTTTAACAAATTCGCTCAAGCTGGTCATCGATATTTAAATTTAATTCTTCCCAGGAATTCAAGTTTAAAAAAATTATTCGCGAGATTATATTAAATTGCCCAATGATTTCTATTTATTATCATTCATTTATTATCTAGTTACAAAATAATTAGAACTCACAAACTCGTAGAATTGGTACGGACGATTCATACATAAACAGAGAAGAACGGTCATGACATTGAGTCGAAAGAGATCTTGAAGGAATCGGACGACGCTGTAGTCCCCGCGTTGTAAATAAGTTGAGAATTGACTGTAGCCATGAAGAAATAAAAAACCCGAGTAGAGAATCTTGACGAACATAAAAATTGGAACTACTTGACTCGCTCCCATCATATTGTACACCAGAATTAGCAGCACCATCCAACCTAACGTACATTTCATTCACATTCACACAGTCAATTTCATTGCCATCAAATCTAGATCTAAACATAATCTGAACATCTGAGTATCATATATTATTTCGTCTGTGAAGAACCAAAATAAACCCATTTCCATTTTTAGCTAAAAACAATATCAACTATCTACAAAAATATTCAAATATGTCTTGAGAGCATTCAAATAGAACAT
>JAQFZE010000907.1:0-21387 GCA_034695245.1 Dicyrtomina saundersi | reverse complement strand
AAAAATGCATCGTTGCCTTGTTCCTATTTCTCTTTTCCCAATTTCACACGAGTTCATCTCTTCTCTCCCTCTCTCTCTTGTCTCTCACACAAACATACTCAGAATCTGCTAATTTATTATCTATGTACCTAATAATATTTCCACAAACTTCGTAAGTCAAAATATAGAGTAGGTATACATATATATATATATAGCTGTAAGCTCCTGCCTATAGGCCACAGTACTATTATGCCATGTGCCGTCGTCGTCGTTGTCTGTATATTATATCTTCCATTTTCTTGGCTCGTTGAAAATTTAAGTTTAAATTATAAAGTGGGAAAATCGGTTCAAGAATTGTTAGTGTCAGCTTTGACAGACGTCGGGTGGAATGAAATGAGGAACGAAGGATCAGATTCACATTACTGACTTTGTATTGATTGGGATATAGTAATACGTATTTATAATGTATAGTAGGAATATTGTAGTAGTAAGTTACGTAAATATGTCCGTGTGCACGGTGTCTTACTCCGGTGATGGATGGATCGATTGGCCACTATAATGTGGACGGGAATTTACGAGCATGGTCTTCTCAATGACAGTGTCGGTGTGTGAAGTTTAGGAAAACATAAGATTTGATGAGTTGTACTCAGTTTTTTTTCTTACTCCGTAATATTTTATAGGTCTGTCTGTGAGTTAATGCGCATTGGGAATATATGTTTTAGTGAGTAGCCCTGGCGTTATTGAGCCGATTCAATATTATAGTAAATATAAGCTATGGTACGTATGGTGCTTTACGTTGTATATTGGGGAACCTACAAATTTCGTCGGCTCAGAGAATCCTTGTAGACTTCCATCTTGTAGAATTCAAGAATTTATTTAGTGTTTTGAAAATTACTTATGTGCATTTATTGGTCTCTTTGCGGGTGGGTGGATGTATATAAAATAAAGTAAAGAAATGAGGTTTCTGAAGCCATTTGATAAGTACCTATATAAGAAATGTTTCCGGGTTAAAAGAAGAAGGAGATGAAGGCAGAAAAAAAAACGGAATAAAATGGAACAAGAGTATCATTTAGAGTGTATAGTAAAGAGTTGACTATGGGATTTGAAGTGTTTTGTCTCTTCCTCTCACCGAAATATATTATGCATGTAGATATAAATGTATGAGTAGTAACACCAATTTTGTTCCCTTCTTGCTATTAACTAATAACGTGTGATTGCAAAATGTTGTTGGTCTCGGTCTTTTTTTTTTGTTGGTTGTTTGTTTTTCAAGTTGTTTGTTTCATTCTCGGGAGCCGTAATATCTTCTGGTTTTAGATACTACAGGGTCACGGTGTATGAAGTTAGGATAAATGATTGGAGTCGTAAATCAGGTTAGAATAAAATGAATAGTTAGACGATGTGGATGAAGCAAAGTTGAGCGAGGTGTGAGGATGTTGATGGGAGGGAAGAGATGGGCCGAGCAATGAGACGGAATTGTCAGAGCGACTAGAATCTACAATCTTAGTACTTGGGACTTGGGAGCGTAGAACGTAGGTAGGTACATATACTTAGGTACGTAAATATGTTCACAGTTGAAACGTACACCTAAATAAGCCTAAAGGTGAGATGCCTATAGAGACGACCCGACTATTATAGAATGAAGGGAAGAGAGACAGAAATCAAGATTTCAGATTCAGATAATTTCAAGAGTTGAGAGTCACAGTTACTCATACGCTACGCTCGTAGTAGTACAGATCATATAATATTCTATTATGAAATGGATTAGGAAAAGCGACAAGGAATGAGTAAGAATTTGTTTTCCTTTTTTTATTTTATTTTTCTCCAATCTTATTTTTTTTTTAAACACATTATTCATGGCGTCATACAAGTAATGTAAAGCTGCATAATGTGAGGAAGTCATAATATATAGTGGGGTGACTATGTAATTATTACATGCAGATAATTATATTATAGTCTCTCTGCTCCACGCTCCGTATACATAGGTAACTATATACCTACTCGCATAGGATCAGATGAATTTGCATTTGTGGATGTGGATCTGTGGAAATGTACCTACTCCCTCTCCACACATACAAATACGAGAGAGAGAGCATGAGAGAAAAAGAGTAAAGTAGAACAGTTTTATTTTGAGAGTTGGAAGTTTTTAAATGGATAGAAAATAAGAGGATACAGATAGAGTATTGAGAGCTATATAGAAAATACCTTCGTGTGCAAAATATCTCTACACAGTAGTTCTGTAACACAGCCCTCGGAATCATTTTTTTTTTTGGGTGTCCGTTTCTGAGTTTGTGAATCAAAGCTTCCTTGATACGACGAAGGGGAAAAAAAAGTCAAGTTGCCTCTATACAGATATCTCTCTCCAAAACTCCAAACGGCTCATTCCACTCTCACTCTGACTTCCTAATAATGGGCCTAGTTGTGTGATGTGTGTTTTTGTATGGTGGATCTGCTACTCCGACTGCAGCATTTTCGCTCATCTTGCCGATTTTTTTTTTCTTCTTCTTTTCGTCTTCGTCTGATTTGACTTTCTTTCTCTATCTATTTGTCTATGACTCCCTATATATATATACCAGGAGCAGTTATAGCCGCGTTGTATCTCCAGTTTGAATGCTATATAGTAGAGTATATACTCTGCTATATGCTCTGGTATAGGAGGGACTCCTTGATATATCAATACGAAAGAGAATTAAAAAGAGGGAGCAGAAGAAAAACAACTGCCACAGTTATGAATTACACATGAATAAGTACGCATTGAGGAAAATATATAGGAATCTAATTTAAAGGTACCTACCGACACCGACCATACCTCCTGCCTATGATATGATCCTGTGGTACATTATGAGGAGGACTATGCGGTAGTAGAATTGCAACTCTCTGGGAAAAGGTGCATATGGGATCATCTGATATATGTAGATTTGGTTAGTTTTTTTTCTATTAGGAATAATGTTCGACCCGGAGAAATAGAGAGAGAGAGAGAGACAGAAAAGATTTTTTTTTGGGTTGTATTTTGTCCCGTACGTGTGGGTTGTATGTGGCCCACCGAACTGTATTTTAAGAGACTTGAGACAAGTTAGTCTCACTCTTACTTGCGTCCGCAGACAGGCACTACCCGAAAACCGATTCCTCTCTCTCTCTCTCTCTCTCTGATTTTTCCACCAGATCCTGTCCATCCGGTCTCGGTATACATCTAAACTGATTGACTGACAGCCAGTCGGCTGCTGTCCTTCACTCTTGTTCCTTTCAATCAAATATATATAAAAAATACACAGTATCGACTCACACACTCACTTATTCACTCACTCATTCAATTATTTCTTTTCTCGTATTGACAAGAAGAAAAAAACACTCACATTTATACCATAAAACCAAATCGATATCAATACTGTAATTATAATAGTTTTCCAGTTTTCTAGTTTAGATTTTAGTATTTTTTTGTTTAGTACTCGAGTTGTTACCTCTCCCCTATATTTTTTTGTGTGGACATTCCAATTTTTTTGAGGAAAAAAAAATCACTTGTAAAAAAAAAGCGACAACTTTGTTTAATTGAGTCCGTGTCTCCTTTTTTGTGTGTGTTTAGCTGGTTAAGTTAATTTGTAGTTAACATTTGCCAAAGGAAAGGCAAAATATTCCTCCCTTTATTCATTTGGCTTTAGTCTCTTTTGTGAGAATATTGTTTTGTCTGATTCAATATTAGAAGTATTGAGTAATTAGTTTACACGGACTCGTGCCCATTCTCATGCTTTCAAAGCAATTTCTTTTTAATTTAATCTCCTATGAGAATGTCATTTGATTTTTTGGGTGAAAAGAGGGAAATAGTTTTTTTTCTTCTTCTTTTTGGATTAGTTACATGGATTTTTTGAATTGCAATAATTATTAAAAAAACTCCAACGGAGATTGAGATTGGATTGTGAATTGTTTTTGACTCGTGTTTTTTTGTTTATTTTTTTTTGTAGTGCTAGATATAGGATACTACTATATTATTATACAGTGTGTTGTTCGTGCTATGTACCTACTATACTGACAAGGTTGTGTTTTGTAGCGCGTGCCATCATACTGTAACTTTTAAAATTCTTTTGTGTTACTTGAGTCAATTCTCATGTTTAGTTTTTTTGTGTGGTTATGTAGACAAAGGGAGCTATACCTTACATAATATACATCTGTCTAATTAGTTTTGTTTAGTTACAGCGTAAAAAATATTGTGTTTGCCAAATTATTTACATTGACAATTTACTATTATTTCACTTATACTCTTTGTGTTGTATACAGGGGGATAAAAGGGGGAACTTCAGAGAAACAAAATATCTTATTTCTTTAAGTGGCGTAGCGAAAGAATCGTATTTACTCGACTGTAACAGTAGTCCCAGAGGTCAAATTAAAATATTTTGACAATATAATTGCTCTCTCTCTCTCTGTCTCTGTCTCTCTGTCTCTATCTGTCTATCGTGATGTCTGAGGGTTCAGGGGTATCAACATAATAATAATTATATATAAATATTCTCACTCTTTTCTTTATATTCTTGTCTTTCATTTTTTTTTTATTTAACTAACGTTAGGTGTAGAAAATTCCAATTAGAGGTTTATTATAGGTTCCATTTTAATTGCGTGTGTGTGTGAATTTTGTAAATAAAAAAATGTAAAGTAATATTAGTAATTAGTTTAATAGTTTAGTCATAATAGTTTTAGCTGTGTGGTTGTTGTGTGGTAGTAAGTGTTTTTGATGTGACTATTGTAAGTTTAATTTTGGATTTGGATCGCATGGATTTGATTTTCTGTGTCGGATTGACCTAAACCTAAACGGCGGATGAGTCATCATCGGAAATAGTTGATAGTTTTTTTTTATTTGGGTGTCGTCGCTGTCTCCGAAAAACTCGAGGGCATTAACTTAAATGGCTCGAGAGAGAGACTCGGCGGCTCATCTTTTGCATGTTTGGATTTTGTGTGCACATGATTTGAGATAGTCTCTCTGTGTAGATTTACCCCGCTGAATTAATCTTGGCCTGCCTTCTATGTACTAGATATAAGTACTGAAATAAAAATACTGTGGTCTCAATTTATCTTTGTGTGTTGGTGTGTGGGGTGGTGGTGGTGGTGGTGGTTGTGCTGTAATAGACGTGGAAAAGGAAAAGGAAATTAAAGTTTTTTGACTCTTTTTCTTTCGGGTGGGTTCTTGACTCAGATAAAGGAGAAGCAGGAGAGCACTCAGCTCCAACAGCCGAAGAAAGCTCAGCAGTTGGATTCTATGCTTGGTAACCTCCAAGCAAGTATGGATAAACAAGGAGTTAGCGCTACTCAAAAGGGAGTCTGCAATGCTTGTCATAAGCCTATTGTTGGCCAGGTAAATACAATATAGAACGTCAACAATTAGGAGATCACATAATATATTATGTGTGTCACAGTGTTTCTGGACTCAGTTTCCTCACACCTTATCAAAAAGTCCTGTTTTTTTTTGTCTTGGTGTTTGCCATAATAATAATTTTCTCTTCCCTATGGTCTGCTAGGTTGTAACAGCTCTGGGTAAAACATGGCATCCTGAGCATTTCACATGTGCTCACTGCCGACAGGAGTTGGGCTCCAAGAACTTCTACGAAAGGGAAGGTCAACCTTACTGTGAAGATGATTACCATAAATTGTACTCTCCTAGGTGTGCCTACTGCAACGGCCCTATTTTGGATGTACGAAAAGAAACCATATCACATTTAAAAAAAAATTTATTCCAATTCATTCCATGTCAATTTTCAATAATTATGTTTTGATTGTTATTTGCTTCATACTACTTTTGCTCGTTTAAATGTGGATAGGAACGTAATAATAATTTTTGATCAAAAATTAATAATTGGTTTTGTTGGACTATTAATTTTTGACAATAGAAATGCGTGACAGCCTTGGAGACAAACTGGCATCCTGAGCACTTCTTCTGTGCTCACTGTGGAAAGCAGTTTGGACAGGATGGATTCCACGAGAAGGATGGTAAGCCGTACTGTCGGAGCGACTACTTGGCTTTGTTCGCCCCCAAATGTGGAGGATGTGCAAAGCCTATTACGGACAACTACATCACGGCTTTGAACGCACAATGGCACCCTGAGTGCTTCGTTTGCCGGGTAAGTTTTATTTATCACAATTTTTATAGTCTATATATAAATTACATGATAAATTACGAGAATTTAGAAAATCCTAAAAAAAATTCATATAATGAAATCAAAATACAAAAGTTAGGCTATATATTATATATAGTGCATTTAAATTTGAGTGGTGAAAGTTGTATCTAACTGGAAAGAACTTGTAAAGGATTGTAAAAGTTCGTTTGCGGGTACCTCTTTCTACACTGTGGAGTCAAAACCTGTGTGTGCTAAGTGTCTCGGAGTTGACGAGGATGATGAGGGTGATGAGGAGGAGGAGGAAGAAGAGGACTAAATGCTTAGAGTCATTCAATATATAAATATATATATATATATGTATAATTACATTTCGTGTTACTTAAGTAACAATTACTACCTTACCACACAATACAACACAACACCTTTTCATTTCCAACACTCAAAATAATACACACTTGATGTTTAATTACACACTTGACCACACACAACCCAACCAACACACAGTCAGACAAATATATATAATTATAATTATATATGTATAGTATACTATATGATCAGAGAACTAAAATACTCTCACAAATTTCACATACACACAAATGAAATATTCATGATGTGGTCAACCTTTGATATAATACGAAAACTATAAACAAAGGAAAAAATACTGCTTTTCTTCCTTGATTGATTGATGATTGATGATGATGACACGGATTTTTAAAAAACAAAACTTTAATGTCAATAAATACGGAATGACATGATGAGGATCCAAGAACCAAGTGAACCAAAAAAAAATCGATGCTACCTGATTTTATGCTTTTACTCAAAAACTCGAAAAAAAAATGACATGCTATGCAGTAATTATTAAGATATATATATATACGGACACACAAAAAACAATATTTATGATTAACTAAAATAGTTTAAACGACATTCTCTCTCTCACTCTCCTTCTCTCGTAAAACTTACAGTCACTCCTGCCTCATACACACTAAGTCATAATTCATAATAATTATTACGATTATGCTGTAGACCTTAAGGTAGGATGAAATATCAAAATCTGTAAAAAGAAAATCCTTACAATTCCTAAATGATATATTGTAAAACATTTAGAATTATATTGATTTGAATGGGGGAATAAAATAAAGGCTTTGCAAAGCCCATAATAAAAAATATAGAAAAAAAAATTTGCTAGATGCAAATAAAAATAAAAAAAACAAAAAACAAAAAAAAAAACAAAAAAAAACAAAAAAAAACAGAAAGAAATGACGACGACGACAGTGAGCTCTGACCCGTCCACTTTTGCTTTCACTTAGGGATGGTCAGACTCAGTCAGTCAGACATGTGTCGTGTGTAGACGCCGTTTAGAGTTCACACGTGGACTCAACGGGTCTTGCTTGACAATATCATGTCTTGGCGTCTGCCTGTGGATGTCAATCTGTCATCAGTCTTCTTCTTTCTGTTCTAAAGTCTGAGGCTGTCAATGCCTTTTTTTTAAATTGTTTGATGTGAATAAAGACAAAGACAATGAAAGAATTAATCGAGAGAGAATGTGAATTTCCGTTCGTTGAAGAGTTTTAGCATTGAGTTTGGTGTTCAGTCATGTCATACAGGGATCGTGTATCATCCGTCACTTAAGCCAAATAGTTCATTTGTATAGAGTATGCAGAGATAGTACAGTGAGAGAGAGAGAGGGAGATCCTCTCTCTCTCTCTCTCTCTCAGTCAGCCTTTCTGTGTATACTTTAACTCAAACATATGTTTTGATAATTTTTTATCGTTTGTATATTGGCAAAGGATTGCGCAAAAATTTTGTTGGTAAAAATAGTCACGGAGGAAGTATCTGTGTGTATGTAGAGAGAAAGAGGGAGAGGGACTACACACCACACCTATAGTTTACACTTTATTACACACTATACATACATTGCCAGAAATTTTGTGCAGAAATAATAACTATGAGGATGTATGTATAGGGGGACGCTCCTTTTTTCATTTTGAAGATTCAGTAAAACATTTTGTGTAGATGTGTTCCTTGGATTGTGGATTTAAATTTGAGGATTTAGATACCCAGACAGACACGATGTAGTAACATACGTAAGTAGGTACATTTTATTATTACTGGTTCTGTTCATACACCAAGTAGTGCGTATGACGTAAATAATGCTCTCGAATTTGTAATTCACTCTCTGCATAGACGAGCATGTTTTACTTTTGGGTCCTTTCGAATTTGGTGGTGTGATGGGGGGTGCTGATGCTGGTTGAGATAGTGCACTACTCCGAGACTAATAAGACTTGAACTGTGTTCTCATCATGACTCATTGCACCTGTCTTTGGAGTCTATATTCCTTTGAACGGGAACGGTACACATTGAAAGTTGACAATTTACAAAAATTTTTAAATTTCAGCCGTACTTCTCTTCTCCGTACTTCCACTCTTGTTTGTTTACTCCTCCTTATTACAAATCCGACCTCTGCTTGACTTCACTCCTGACTTTTGAAACTATATGGAAAATAGAAATCAAACTATGTAGTCGAGCTTCTCCTCCTTTTTGTACATTGTAAATTGTAATAATTGTATAGCCTTGACAAAATGTTGGCTTGGCTATCATATAATTATAGAGGGGTACATATTTAAAAAAAAATAAACGGAGAAAAATAAACGTTATATTAATAGGTATGTTCTTTCGTAGTAGTCAGGATTCTGTTGATACATGTCATGGCATGCCAATGCCTCGGTTTGGTTTGGTTTGGTTTGGTTTGGGTTTGGGCTGTGGAATTGGTTCCTCGTCCTCCTCTTCTGGTAGTTGTTGAAGTTGTAGTTTTCCATTTTTCTTGATCGTCAAAAAGGTCTGGATTTCGAATGAGAGATCCACACACGGTTTTGGTATTATATAGTTTTTCATCTATCTTCCTACCCTTCACTGATACTCCCCGTTTTCCTGTCGATATCCTGCCAATTTATATGAACTCAAAAATCTACTTAGCATCACTCTTTCGCCCCCACACACTCCCCCACCCCCCTCCCATCCCTCGTCCTCCCTTCCGTCAAAAAGTATGATTTAAATAGAGCAAAGTATGCGAGCTGAAAATAATTGAAGGACGCTCCTATGCTATTATGTATGTTTACACACTTTTGGAGGAATTACAAATAGATAGGGAAGAGCAATGAATATGAGTGAGAGTCGTAAACAATTAATTTGTTGTTAGGACGGATTTGCTTAAGCAAATACTGTAATTGCCTATACTACGTACCTATGTTGGTCTCTTGTAATTAAAAGACATGCACCTACTACAGAATATGAGTACGGGCTCCGTTTTTTACGCTGCGTGTTTTGAATAATTTGTGAGTCTATATTATGTCGTATATAAGAATATGCATAAATATTCTACTGCACATGTAACCTGTTAGAAGACGTGTAGACGTAATTTGATAGTGAAGAAGAAAAGGGTTATTATATTTTACTACTTTTGTGATGGGGTTGACGTGCGTATGAGTTCTACATCAGCCCGAAGTTAGGACCTACTTAGAATTAGTTGGTAGGAACGGAGTGAGGAGATGTGAGAGACGGCTGTGCAGAGCGTTATACTACTGTATTACTGTTACCCGTAGCCGTAGGCCGTCGCCGTAGCCGTAGCTATGTAATCCTTAAAAATGATGGTTGGGAGATGAAGAGTTGTGTGCATGTATCTTGTATTATTTGTCGAGTCGGAGTCCGGAGTATAGATAAAGGAAGAGGAAGGAGTGAATGGAGAATAGTGGGTGGATGGAAGTATTTAATTTATTTGTAAATTGTAGGCGAATCCGCACTCGCAACCAAAACCAAACCAAGTAGGTCCGCTATACTCGGAGAATCTGTAGTAGTAGTAGAGTCAAGAAGTGATGAGTCCACAGACTTGAGTTTGTTTCTGGTTTTTTAAAGTCTCTTTTCTTGTCACTCCTTGTCTCTACATAATATGGAACGTCATCATAATCATCCTCGTCGTCATCACATGACGAGCAAGTTATAAAATACTCGTTTGTTTACGACTTACGACAAGCCTATATGTATTTTTATTTTTTTTATTTTTTGCAAGACTCGCGAAAATCTTTCACCATGTCAAATTGCACTATTTATTTATGTATCGTGCGTAAAATCATAAAATTTTATTTTTATTGGATGTCTCTCTTATGTTGTTCTCTGTACACAGGATTGTCGTCAACCATTCCAAGGAGGATCGTTCTTTGACCATGAAGGACAACCTTATTGTGAGACCCACTATCATGCCAAACGAGGGACTTTGTGCGCCGGTTGTCATAAACCTATTTCAGGTCGGTGGAGTATAGATTATCTAATTATTTTGAATTTCAAATTTGATTTATGTCTCTTGAGACTTTGCGTAATGTGTGTACAAGGGAGGGTGACAGAATACAGATAAATGACTGATAATATGAAGACATGTGCATACCTTATACCCATACAGCGTATATTCATTTGAAAATATTTGTACTAAATTCTTTATTTATATGAGTTTCTTACATGTTTTCCAGGTCGTTGCATTACTGCCATGTTCCGAAAATTTCACCCAGAGCATTTTGTCTGCTCTTTCTGCCTTAAACAGTTGAACAAGGGCACTTTCAAAGAACAAAATGATAAACCCTACTGTCACTGTTGTTTCGAAAAATTATTCGGTTAAAGTAGGGAAAAGAGAAAGATGATGAGAAGTTCATCTTCTTCTTCTCCTGTGACGAGAAACAGTGTGTGTACGAAGCCATGTACAGGAAATACGCAAGGATTCTTATGTTAGTATTTTTAACCCTGCCTAAAAAGTACAGTGTAAAACCAATCATGTATTCTAATTTGTAGAAGAAGAAATATATGTGAAGGAAGAAAAAAAGAAATTGATTTTATAGTAAGATTAAAGAAAAAAAAATTTTTAACACTTTAAAAATAAACTGACCCCAATTGCAATTCTGGATAAATGAGAATACAAATTTTTGCCATTCGATTTTCGATACGAACAACGATTTGACATCAGTTTCTCTGAACATGACACGTCAAGAACTTTATTTTGGAGGGAACGGATGCAATACTTTACGCTTTTTAGTACGAATGAAAACTACTCTTGTCGATTGTATAGACAATTTTGAGAAAAGGAGCGCATATGGCCCAAATTGCCAAAGCAGTTTCATATTTTGACCTAATGAAGTTAAGATTTTTGTTAAGCAAGATGGAAGAAACGATCAAAAAATTGAAACTGAAATATGAAAACATGTCAAAATTATAGAAAAATTTATAATAAATTAAGTGGAGCGCTGTATAATTAGAATTGTCGAATTTGAATTAATTATATATGCTACTACTATTATGTATACTACTACTTCGTATTTACTATTACAGGTATATAATTATATGATTATTACATTTAATATTAAAAATACAAGATACCTACCAATGTATAAGTTTTTATTGTAAATATCGAGTCAAAGTTGGATATGTGTAATACATAATAATAGAATATATTACATAAATAATTATTATATATACCTACAAATATGTAATAATACTTTGTGTGCATATATAATTATATGTAATTAGCCATAATGCAGTACTCTAGTACAGTTTATATAGAACTTCAGAAGAAAAGAAACGAGTACTTGGTTATCATTTTAAATTTACAACATACTAATTAGTTATAATCTTTTTTGTGTCTAAGTCTTTTTTGATTATACATAATAATTATATAAGTATAACATATTTTTGTGTCGCTGGCCGCAAATTGCAAACACATGCATTCATTCTATTAAAATTAAAATGGTTTAACATCTCTACTACTCATTCAATAAATTTGTTTGATGGCCAGGTAAGTAATTGTCGTAATAATTATTGATTGAAGCTTAATTTTTTTTAGACGAAATAAGAAAGCGTAATTGTTTTTGTTTTCATTAGGATTTAACAACGACGGGAAATACCCTTATATGTAGTTTATAAAATGCTTAAAAATATATAGAATTTGATCAACGAAGGAAAATACTAATGAAGAAAATACATTTTTTTACAACCTCAAAGTTACTCCCATGACTATATGCTTACATACTATACTATATGTGTATACTGTATAGTAAGTAGACAATGGTCATGCTATTTGTGAAGCATATATTATATTTGATTTTTTGATGCAAAAACTGACATTTAATTTTAATTCGATACAGCAATGTATGTATGTACATAATACAATGTTATGTAGAGCTTACAAACCATGGTCCCCTATTATTAAATAGATTTCTGATAGTATGTTATATAATGTACTTACGATTATATTGGTTATTAATATTATTTTTACGACATGTTAAAACTTCGAACTATAACTATACGTAGATGAATTCTTACTTGAATTATATTCGTAATATTGTAAAACGATGATAACAGTAATTATGACATAAATACGTGTTAGTGCAAATTCATATTATGATTATATATCGTGTGTGTGTGGATTAGTTGAGAATAATTAAATTTTTTTGACTTACATCAGTAATTATTATACAAGACAGAAGAATCACCTATCAGTTGATCACTTAGTGTACTTAAATGTTTGCCAAGTGCATGTGAGAAGGTTATCTTTAACATATAATAGAACAATACAGTACCTTCGTAATGTGTAATTACAAAAAATACATTGTGCAATCTTACATTTTTGAGGAAAACTCTAAATAGGATTAATTAGGGTTATACATAATTATTATAATATAGGATGATTCAAATAAAAAAAAAATGTAAATAAAAACTGAAAAAAATAGGAGGAAAATTAAATTCTTTGCCCAGTAAAAAAAAATTAAAATCGGTTTGCCTGTCAATAGAGGTTCATCGTATAATATATTGTCGTCAACATGAACCTTTGACGTTCTGGACGACGACGACGATGATGACATTACAGTAGTGAGTAATACAATATTATTTGGGAGGTAATTATATATTATTATGTAATTTTATGGTTGTTGCTAAAAAATTGCAGTCTGTAACAATTATTAATACTGACTGCGGTCTGCTTAGAACAATAGGAGAGCTAACCACGTATGTGTCGTCGTGTAAATCAGTCATGTAATTATGTTGACGTTAAAAATTAATACGTATTATTAAAAAAAAACTACTATATATATAACTATCTGTATTTTGACTTGGATGACTCGTAAGTACGTGTTACTTCTTTATAAATGGACAAATATTCTAAAAAAAATGGCGATGTAGTCTTAAGATGATATATCCTAACAAAATGTGTACGGCATGCATATACATAGTTGCATAGTATAGTATATTACTTATGTGTGTATATAAGTAGATATGAGGCAGATGTGTACAATACGTCCATATTAATGTTTACGTTCATTCAGACAGTCGCATTATAAAGTAGTGAAATATTATATGTAAAATCAAAACCTATAACGTGGAAAAATCACAAGATATTTAATTTTCGTAATAATTATGAAATCTGAATATATATATGAATTCTATATTTGCATCATCTTGGACTGTAAGCGTAAAAATTGAAACAATAAAGGAAAACAGACAATTATCTAATAGCAAAACATGTTAAATGTGAAATCAGTTTTTTTATTTCGCCCTGTTTTTTTTTCAGAATTCATTAGTATTTAATTCCCAGTTTAATTCGGTGCTTAATTTTAACCTTGCTGAAATCTTAGTTTTCTCAATACCCTTGAACTTCCCGGAACTATGGAGATGGAGCGGTTCTAATTCTAAGTAGTTAATTTGTAATTTTTGAGGACTTGAACGTTATGGGGAAAATGTTTTATTCTGTTTGTGTTACACTGTTAAGCAAGACTTGCATTATCCTAATTGGTTTCGGTACTATAGAATTTTTTGCTGATATTAATTGGATCGCTGCACATTGACTATCCTAAGCTGAGTGAGAGGGATGGGAAATCATGAGCGTGGTTAATTTGTTGTTGGTTTTAGGTTAACATTTCCCATCTACATATATTTGAAAGATTAGGATTTGTCAAAGGATGTTTCACTTTTATTCTCATTAGTCTTTTCCCGACGAAGTCGTTTTATGGAGAGACCATGAATGACATGAGAACCACGTGGAGTTCTTGCTGTGACATGAGAAGATGTGGCTCCCAACAGTTGTTCTTTTTCTAGGAGCAGGGGAGAATTTTTCTTTTTTTTATTCTCAGTCCTCACCCTATTTGCAGCGTGAAGAAGTTCCATCTCTGTCACATTTTCCATTTGCCCCAATTTGAATTTTCCCTTGAGAACATGCGGAGAGGATAGCTCTGGATTTGTTTGGGGACGCTGGCGAGGGGATTTCTTATGTACACTTGCAAGCAAATCCATTTCCGTTGAGAGGGGTACAGTGGATGGTGCGGATTCTACTTTTGAGGCCTTCTTCATCACTTCATTCTCCTTGGAAGATAGATGGGAAGGAGAACCAGGTAAAAGATGTGGTGGTGGTCCTCGTCCTGATTCTGGAGAAGCATTGTCATTAGGCTCTTTTATCTGTGTCGGCGTGAGAGCTGTAGCCGTTGTAGGTGTCCTTGACCCTGACTCTCGTCTACCATTATTATCTGCATTATTGGAGCTTGGAGCAGGGATGTTTACTGAGGTTGTGGTTGAATATGAGAGGGGAGGAAGTGTAGCCGTGTTCAGAATTAAAATGGGTTGAGCCGGACTACTTCGTTTTTGATTCGATCCACGGACAAGCAGGGCTGGAGCGGACACTAGACATCCTAAATCATTGACTGGAGTTCCTGGAACTGTACGAGCGTGGAACGTGCATGAAGGTGAAGCAGACAGATCTGGTGTTGCTGGAGCTGGAGGTAAGGAATCATTTTGCTCTAGATTCGGATTTGATCTACCGGCTGAAGCTTCAGAATTATCTTCTCCTCCAGACGCTGGTGGTGCTGGATCTAGATGTGGATTAAATTCTGGATCTTGAGTAATTTCCTCAACTAGGAAGGCAGGTGGTGCAGTTGCCTCGATGCTGTCTTCCTCCTCGTCTTCCAATTTTTCCGAGAATTCTGTTGCCCGTCCCGATCCTGGGATGGTATCAGTATCAGTAGTTGGGGATGCGGGAGGCAAAGAAATTTGTTCAATGTCAGCAGAGGTTAGTACATTGGTTGGCTTTCTTAAGGAAGGAAGTCGGGCTGCGACAAAAGGTTTTTTTCCTTTTACCAGGATTTTATTTAAATCAGGAGGGATCTCTGTGACTTGATTATGATTTGGACTTGGACAATCTGTTGCTGGCGCCAAGCCCAAGCCGTCCTTGCCCTTAGTATGACCTGTCAGCTTATTAGCCGCCTCAGTTTTTTTAATATCATCTCTGGTTAATTTCATCACGTCTAAGTTTATGTTGACTTCAGGAGCCTTAGTATCTGCATTCAAGTTGGGAAGGTCTTTGGATGCCTCGTTTTCTTTTTCTACAATTTCTGTAATAATATCTTCGGGTTTGTTGCTAATGAGAGCAGTAGTACTTCCCTGCAACTTCGAATCTGGGATTAATGAGGACGGGAGTATGGAAAGATCCGTTGTGCCCTGGACTTTTGCATAGAGAGATGCAATGGTGTTCGAAGAAGTTTCGCTTATCTCCAAATTGTACGTTGGATATTTCTTATTTGGTCTAGGCTTCGGGGGTAATGACAAGGAGGCGGATGGAGCATCATTGGTAGCATCATTAGGAGCCTCATTTGCAAACATTTGCGACTCAAAAACACTTGCAGTTAAACTAGTAACATTGTTGGGAGGAAGTATGGTATTCACTGACTTTGCTGACCTGTCATCTGCTGGGCGTCCTTTATCACCTGGTGTAGTTCCTCCTCCTCCGCCTCCGCCTCTCTTCTTTCTTCCGCCTCCACCTCCCCGGGGGCCAATGACGGGAATGGGAGAACGTCCAGTTCCGCCTCCATTCCCATACGTAGCACCTGCTCTAACGTATGGGGACCAAGGAGGAGGGTGCTTGGGGTTAGTGCCTGGTCCAACTTTACTTCTCACCCCACCTGTTGCTCCTCCAGGCTCTCTGCTCAGACCCGACGGAGGTCCGGACCCAGCTCCTCCAGCCCCACGTCGATCCGATCCTGATCCTGATCTTGATACAAGAGCACTATTCGTCCCTGATCCCGAGCTGACCTCCTCCTTATCTTTAATTCGTCTCTCTCTGTTTAAACGAGGAATCCCTAGGGAAGTTTTTCCGGCTTCACGATCGATAGCAGCATGAGCACCAGCTCCATAATGGCGGGCTCTTGGGTGTGGACTAGTGAGATTTTGGTTCTCAGTTTTTGCCACTTTCTAAAAAATGCAATTTAAATTAAGATCGTTAAGCGTCGATGATTTGGAATTGGAATATTTGAAATGTGTAAGTCCTATCCCTGGTAACAAATGGAAATAGAACCCATAAATTACTCTTACCGAATCAAAAATACGTTGATTCCGCTCAGCTTGAAGGCGTTGACTCATTGTATCATACTTTGAATTTGTAATTATTTAATTTGCTTCTTTTTTTTTGAACGAATTTCTCACTGCTGGGGCTGGGGATATGATCTATGTAGGTATGGTTTTTAACATTTAAATTTTGAATGGCGTTTAATTTTGGATTAGACTGATTTTGAAAATGCTACACTTTAGTGATAATATTTAGGAGTGCTTCAAAATTTGTGTATCTATTTATTTTAGATTTTTATAAGAGCGTAATTTATTTCTAATAAAAAGATTATAGTAAATATATTGTACAACTTTGAATTTTGAAATAGTGCAGAAGCAGATGAGGATCAGAGCAATGCAAAGCAAGCAAAAGATTTACTGTGCACTTATTGAACATTATTTTGACTTTTAAAAAACGAAAAATATTGAAAAGTTTAAAAGTCACAACATTGTATCCGGTTATTTAAGAAAAGTATTTTGAAGTTAAACGGCCATGTTTGTTTTCTCTTCAGGAGTGGGGGTTAATCATTAAGGTCAATCATGGCAACGCAAATCGGACGAATTCAATTATACTCAGTCCGTTATTTCGAATTTTGACCCTTACATTACGTTTCTGTTTTAAGTTACTGTAAAAAAGATATTAGATAGTTGCTAACCCAAGGCTATAAGGAAAAGGGCAGCTTTTCTTTTCTTGTTTCACGAAAATAAATTTTTCTGTCTCAAATGAAACACTCAGAAATATTGCCGGAAAGATTGCCGTTCCCATGAAAGAAATATTGTTTCCACTGACTGACTCAAGTAGGAATGTCAGCTGAGCCGGCTGACTTGACTTCTTTCAACATGATTGCATTCATCAACTTATAACTTTTGTAATTAAGAATCTGAAAATATTCAATGCGTTTAGTTCATTTTAAATAGGATAGGATAGGCATGTAATTACACATCAGAAACAATTCTTTCCATACTGAATTTATTTTCAATTATTCTCTTATTATTCTATCAACGGAATGACTGAATTAGCTATATTATTCACAAATTGCATTCATATTTGCAATACTCGTAGAATGTAGTTCTAAATTTGGATTTTAAATGCTTATATATATCGTAGTTTCGTAATGTTTTGACACCCGAATGAATTATGAACATGGAGACATTGTGATATGCGCCTACTTACGGAGGCACTTAAGAAATGGATCAGCTCGTCATGAAGCCGCCAACGACGTGTCAATTACAAGAGAAATTATTTTTATTATAACGATGCTATAATGCTATCATAATCACATTCCTAATCGTATAATAAATTGTGGCGATAGTATTTCGAGAATGAAAATCCTCAGTGTTATGTTACTGTTTGTAAGGTATATATAAATTATATGGCATATTGTCATAGGTAAAAATGTGTTTACACGTTCAATGTCAATGGGGGTCACAGGATTTTATCAAATATTTGCTCTTTTGCAAATATATTATATATATGTGAGAATGACTTGTCTGATTTGACATTATCCAGTGCGTACAGGTAACGTACCTACCTACATCATACATATATTTGAGTCACGGAAGTTTATCAACTAAATTTCAGTTTTTTATTTACTAATATTTACCAGATTATATACATATATAAATCCTCTTAAAGCCATTTTGACTTTGGTCCAGATGCTTATTGCTGAGCACGTACTCCATTATAAAAATGAGTTTGATAGCATTTGCGCAATTTATTATATTTGTATTCATTTTTGCCATGGTTGTTATAATAATTATTACAAGAGTAAAATTTGCTCACCGTGTCCGTATCTGTTCGTGCAAATATCTCTATGATATCTCTATGATAACTCGACAATCTACATTCTACACGTATATACATACATAGTATATAATAATTTCAAAATTTAAACATGTTCAAACATATAGCAGACACTACGGACTCTAAAAATAAAAAACGTAATATAGACGTGTACCAATGAGATGGCACGCTGAGCAAATACTAAATATCCCATCCGTGTATGTGTGTGAGCGCATTATTCATACAGATTAAATGCTATTTCTTATTATTTGATTTCATTCAAAATACATTACAATTTGAATAGCTTCTATAGTATAGTATAGTATGTAATGTAAGTACGACATCCGGCAGACTGTTCTACAGTCTGCATCTGTATTTCTACGTGTACACTTTATTATAATCCATATGGCTTCTGCCTGGCTCATAAAATATTATCATCTGACTGCAGATGATTAAAGTTGCACAAAAACATCCTTCAACAAGGATTTTTCCCATATAATTATATATATATATTGTCATAATAATATAAAATATGAAATTGTTATGGTTTTGTGTATATTATATTATGGAGTGAGAGACCCAGGAGAGTTTCTCTGAAAAATGATGATAACTTCTATAGCTTTTAGAGATAACGAGATAAAGGCATTTAGTCTGCATCTATGTACATTTCTAAAACATGGTGCAATTATCTAAACTACATACGTTCACACTTCTCTCACATGACATTCAACATTTGCACAGAGATAATATATAATTATAGAAGAGTAATATAGTCAGTCCTCTCCTCCGTTTCAGCATCATTTTCCACAGGTTTCGCCTCTCAATCACTATAAATAATATTATGTCTCATATGTTGCTATGTGTGTCTGTCCTGTCTGTCAAGTATAACTTTTTATTGCAGGTAAAATACGTCGTAATATTCCCGTGTGTACTGCATAAAATAAGCATGATCTCCTCTGAAATCTGAACTTACTGTAATTTATTTTTTTCCTATACTTGTACCCATAGTTTATGTACCTACATACAACTATTGAACGATGATATTTATTACATGAAATATATAGGTTTTGATTAAATTCCATTCTGAACCTAAAAAAAAGGAATAGAAATGAATAGGACAGTATAAATGTAGGCAGGTAAAGTGGTAAGTTACCTACTGTCTACTGTAATCAAACGATATACGCACACTAAAGAATAAATTTGAATTTAAAGTTGAACCACGTAAGTATTCCACATTGTTCTCTCTCTCTCTCTCTCTCCTATTGTTGCAGAAAATGTCACACACTTTTATACTCTAAATTGAGCAAAATAAAGTTAAAGTGTCACAAAAAAAAGCATTGAGGACAATATATTATATAGGACGAAGTACTGATAGTGCTTCAACATGAATTAAACCTTGAGCCGTTTCAAAAACTTTTTTTGCATTGCACTTATGTACTTAAGTAAAGGTAGTAAATTCTTCTATACGGCTATAACCCACGACTATATAATATGTAGTTAATGTAGTATTCATTCATGTCAGTTACATAATTAATTTGTCAAGCTTAACTTTTTCGGCCACTTTCAGAGGGAGCTGTAAAAAAATAATGTCAGGCCGCCAGGACCTATAAGTAAACATGGAAAGAAAACAATACAATATATTGCACAATTAATTTTTACTCACTACTGACGGCGGCGGCTTGAACGCACCTTTATTAGTGTACAATAATCCAAATTCTTTAAGTCAAAATAATAATTATTGTATCAAATCTTACGTATGACAGAAACCTATTTAAATCTGAATAAGTAATTAAACTAAATATGACGCGAATTTATGTCAAAAATATTGTATATTAAGAAAAGGACATAACGGCTACTATAATGCTAATAATAAAATGAAAAGTTTAGTACTATATATATGTAGTTAATAGGTAATTTTGCCATTTATATTCATGAGAATCAAACCTCTATAACCAGAGCAGATTGTAAAAACAGCATGATATCAAAACAGGAAAAAAAAAATAGGCACGTCAATAAATTCTATGGAAGTAGATAAAAAAAGCAAAACCGCCTAACTACTTAACGAACACCACAGCCATAGCAAACATAATACTTGAATGAAGATGAATTTAAGTATAAGTGAATGGAGGTGAGAAATTACATCATTATTGTGCACGTTTAATGAGAAATATGAGAATTTCAGTATAGTATTTGTGTTAAAGACATGACATAAGATTAAAAGATGTGTACAAAAGTTATTCCTCTCCACATATTATTTTTGCCAGGGGCTGAAAAAGGGTAAAAGTAATATATACGTAATATATTATTAGGGAACTCAAAACTCCTATTACTATACTATGTAGTTGTGCATATGACCTTAAGGAATGAGGAGTAAAAAAAAGGGGTTATGGTATTATCGAAAAATGGGGAAAAATTTTAACACTATTATTTTAGTTTACATATTTACACGAGGGATAAAGATATAGGGTAGAATTAATTCCCTCGATTTAAAATAAAGTTATTTTAATGGTAAGTAGAAAGTTTAGTGGTTTCATTTTGGTTGAGGGAGTTTTGCTCGAGGTGGACGTCACAGATTTTCTAAGCCAATCCACGCTTGCCTTGTGTCTCTCAGTCAGTCTTCAAAATCCCTCTATTCTCAATCCCACATTTACTCCTGTTGCACACTTCTCGAATTGACCAGTTTCTGTTCCTCTTCTTTTGTACCCCCAACTAATGGGTTCAAGCATAACATTCGAATTTCGAAAAAAGCACAATCCTAGTTCCAAGTTGGAACTTCCAACAATATTTTTGAGTTTCAAAGATTTCCTTTTCCATGTAGAAGAAAACACTTACTAGTTAGTAAATGTTATACATAAAACGTAGAATTTTGAATTCCCAGTACTAGTAATGGAAAATTTATTTATTGAGAATTTTTGCTGTTTTAGCAAGAAACGTTTCCTAATAATGCAAGTTAAAACAGTATGACATTAACACACAAAAATGTCTAGTACAGAGCTTCGGGATCGGCTTTCTTGGAACTGCTACGAGGAACTGAACAGCAGGAGTAGGATATACCTTCATTTAGTATGGGGGGTATAAAAAATGAAAATGTCCTTATTCCTCAGTATGAAAAGCGCTAATAGGTACATA
>JAQFZE010000906.1:0-21395 GCA_034695245.1 Dicyrtomina saundersi | reverse complement strand
ATTAGCATTAGTTTCCGTTAACATTAAGTTATTCTAGAACTTGTAGGGCAGAGTCCGGGTACGGGGGAGTTTTTTTTTTATTTCTTTAAAATTTTATGGAAGACGTTTGTAAACGGAAGGAAAGTACTCACAAGCTTACAAATTACAAGTGGTTACGTTATAAGCTTGAGTTTAAGTAAATACCGGCGATTAAATTATACGCTCATTAAACATGGATTTTGAGTCGACGATATTTTACAGTCCTTTCCCCAATGTTGAGGTAGTACAGATAATACCAATTATTCGAACCTGTTTTGGGTAGTTTTTCTGTGGAAAAATGAGCGCGTGCCACCGAACCATTCATTATCCATATCTCATGTGTACTTCCACTCTATATACCCCGACTATACTCCGACTATTACTACCAGACCACGACAGCCGACACTAGCAGTCATCGCACCCACAACAAACCAAAAGCCGAACCAACCAACACTTTTACCAGTTACTCAAAACATCATAATTATAGTCCATGAAAGTTGAAAATTATAATAACCTGGGTAGGTGTAGTAAGTAGTAGGTAGGTAGTTGGGTAGGTAGGTAGGTAGGTAATGTCATGTACAGTGGATGAATATGAATGGTAAATAAGCAGGCATAAAGAAGTTGTTTCCGTCTTCCTATACTTGTAGATACTATAGCTACACACACACACACACACACGCGCATAATACCTCTCTCAGTAGTTTGTTTAAGGCGTAGTAGTTATTCCTAATCGGACTGATCTACACAAAAATCCATGTATCTGAACATGAATACACAGAATGGATTCGGCTAGATTTTTATAGGAAAGATAATATCTATAATGGTGAGTAAAACTGTTACTTGGAAATTCATTCAGTCTGTTCACTTAAATTCTGATGCACACGACGATAATGACAATAATACTTTTTTCAAGGGCTCGCAACGCATCGCGTTTGTGCATTTGGATGTTAGAAGCTATATTATGTCGTAGTCTGTTTTATTTTAATTATTTGTCATGTGACGACGGTCAAGTTTGTTCAAGGAGAGAGGTCTGATTGAGCTAATTTAAGGTGCCATGTTGACGACGTCATGTGTCATGTCATGCCATGTCAACTTGCATAGTTTCCATTTCGATTTGGATCTCCACACGACGGCAGAGGATAGAAGAGACTTGAGTGACAGAGAGAAATGAAACATGCATTCGTCTTCACATAATATACCTCCCTATATACTTTATGTAAACAAGTCCGGGGAATAGGGAAGACAGAGCGAAAGACGCAGAGAGACAGAGAAAGAATCGAATCTAAAGAATGTTGTACTTTGTCGTGTCATTTATAGGAGTTTTCTGGAGGTGATCATGTGGTGGAGACAGGAGTCTACACGACTAATAAGAATGTTTCAGGAGAGAGTGTTTATTACACGACAGGGAGTCGGACAGCTGGCGGTGCAGACAACAATTCTGACCAAAGCTATCCTCCTCCATTAGGTGGTAAGTGCTGAGCTCAACAAAATACTAAATACATAGAATATACCTATATTGCCCATGTACATATCTATTAAAAAAAAAAGAGTTTTCCTTTTTTCCCCTTCACTGTCTCCTCTCTCTCTCCTCTCCCTCTTTCTACCCAGTTCTAATGGACAAATAAAATAATAATGGTTTCAAGGGTTGAGTGAGAAAGATAAAGCGGCCTTGTATGGTTACAACATGAATCCTGGTGGTCAATCATCAATGAGTACAGGAGCTCCTAGCATGACTTATTCAACCCTGAATAATTACTATGGAAATCCTAATGGACCGAATTCAAGAAATGAAGTACGTATGTGTGTGTGTACCTTACTTTATGAGCATAGAATCATTTCGTAGACGGAGTTATTGAACATTTTATATTTACAACCTTTATAGACTTAAAATGTCACAAATAACAATACAATATATAATTCCTATACAACCATAAAAAATTATAAATATATAGTCATGGCCATCGCCGTCATCTTCATCATCGTCATCATCATCATCATCATCACGGTTATGTATAAAAATATATGGAAGGGAAGGGAACATTGATATCATTGATTTATTTGCAATTAGTGGAGTCATCCCGTGGAAATGTACTCGAGCGGCTCACCCCCGACTGGGAATGGAGTTCATCAATTATCTATGGAGCAACTTCAATTGGCTGCCATTAACGATACAATAAATGGTCCGTCTGGCTCTGGTGGATATGGGTCGTATGTCTCTTATGGTGGAGGTTCTCATGGTGGTGGTGGTGGTGGAGGAGGAGGAGGAGGTGGCGGACATCAAGGATGGGAGGACTACTACGGAGTGGATCCTAAAGAGTGCGTTAATTGTGGAGCTCATGCGACTCCTCTTTGGAGAAGGTCAATCACAATCAATAATAAATTCCAACTTCCAATATTCCATTCCAATTCCAATTTGCGTACCAATTTTAATCATATTAAAATCGGTCGAGACTGACAGTGAAATACAGAGCTGTGTGATTTCATGTTTTCTTGAGAAATCAGAAATCTCCCCTTGAAAGTATTTTACAACTTTTCCTTTTTTTTCTCTCTTTTACTTTTCACTCTCACAACTTTTTGAAATGAATTATTGCAATGATGACAATATCTATCTTTCCCCTCGAGTCAATGTAAAACATTGATGGATTTGAATTTAACAAGTGTAAAGATTTGTAAAAAAAATTAACGACACCCTTTACTATTTGACAATAGCAGCTCGTAAATATTCGGATCTTGATTGATATACTACTGTAAAATGCACTACTACTACCACTACCTCATTTGATGACATTCTTGTTATTTTTTTTCTGGGAAGTTGGACTTTATATGTTTTGTGTTGACACTATTTATTATTGTATTATGCAGGGATGACACTGGTCACTATCTATGTAATGCTTGTGGTCTGTATACTAGAACGAACGGAATGAACCGGCCGCTGAATCGGAGCCAACAGAAGAGGGTCTCTGCTGCGGTACGTGTCTCCCACACATCTTTGATTCATAAAAAAAACATTACACAAAAAGAAAGAGGAAAATACTGTGGATTATCATGATGGGAAACATATGTGAAGTGCTATAGTTTATACAGTGTACTGAAAGGGAGAGAATGAAAGAAAGAAAAGTCTCATAGCAATTCCTGAATTATTCTCTCTTGGTCTGTCAAACAGGGCACGAGTCGTCGTCAAGGGATGAGCTGTTCCAACTGTGAAACGACTACAACGACACTTTGGCGCCGTAATAATCAGGGTGACCCTGTCTGTAATGCCTGCGGTCTCTACTTCAAACTTCATGGGGTTATCTTAATTACAAAAACCACTTTTACTTTACTTTTGCAAAACACCTAGTCTATATATATGCAGCAATTATTAATAGTACTCCCCTATGATTCTACACTAAAGATTCAAAAACGTTTTGCTTTAATTATATTTTTTTGGTTTTGACTTTATAGGTTGCAAGACCCAAAACTATGAAAAAAGAAGGAATTCAAACCAGGAAGCGAAAACCTAAAAGTCCAGGATCACTCAACCTTTCACCCCAACAACAACTCCCTACCTCGTCCGTATCCGACAAGAGTGTCAAGCATTACGCTCCCATACAAAATCATATTTTACAGAGTGCTCTCACCCAGTCACATTCCGGTCCAGCCTCCAGTAAGAATATTTTTCGGACTTTTTCCATAGATCGAATATAACTATCATGTGTTTAAATTTCAACTGTGCATTCAATTCTATACCTTGTCGGTGAAAATATTCGGTTCATTTTATTATCATTTATTTTTAATTCTGCTGTGAAACTAAGTTTAAAAATTTTTGGTCCACTGATCTGATTGATTCCAGAAAAGGCAATGATTATGGGTCAAGGGAATTCTTCAGGGGGAAATAATCTTATTGAGCAATCACTAAGAGCAAGTAGTACTGGGAATTTATTGGCTCATCATCAATCACTGCCGAGTGTGTCAGGCTACTATTCCAATATGCATCATGGACATCATCCACACTCACAACAAAGTGAGTCTCTACATTTACCCTCAACGGTCACAATGAGCAGACAGATCACGAGGTAATTTTTTAATACCATTCTATTAATCTACACATTATTATTTTACACATTTACCTTTTCCAAATTTATTTTGCATGTACTTAGAAGTAGTTTAAATTAATGTAGAATTTAAATTATTTCAGTAGCAGAATTTTATAAATTATTTTCTAGAGAGGCATTCTAAGTATAGATTGCCAATCTATAATTCTAGCAGTTTAGCCTCCCTTGATCATCATAGTCATAACCATGGTCATGGTCATGGCCACCACCCACAAGGATCCCTTCGTCTAAACGATGACTCTGACGTGAATGGTCTTCGAAGTCAGATTCAAGCTAATGCGGATCTAATCTCCATCCCAATTCACCTTCAACACCATTCTATTCAACATTAACCCTACACATATTTGTTATTTAAGTTTTTGCTTGTTAATTTTAAAGTTTTACCATTGATCCTACGTGACAATGTACATTATTTATTAATAAAAGTAATATATATATATATAACTAGACTTAAATTAAACAGTATGTACATCTTTATAACATGTATATCAGTAGAATCCTATACGCACATTAGTGTGTTAAAAATCTTTAAATACTGCACGTACGGTATACAGTAGCAAGTAGTTCCTATTTCTATCTGTTCGTGTGCCTAGAAAAAGGAAAGATGTGTAAAGAGCTATCGTTTTGCTTATCGATAATGATTGAGATTGAGAAGCGTTCCTATTGATATTCAACACTGCACAAGTCACAAAATACTACATTACTTTACTACTTACTTTATAAAGTTTAAAATTCTTGAAATAAGTTGTAACACTGCGAACTACCTATATAAACGCATCCAAATAAAACAGGAAACTTTGTGTCAATGAGAATCTTATAACCTCAATGCCTTGTGTCAAGTATTTTAATATTAAATATTTTTGATATTTAAAGCAATGCCAGTAAAGCTTTAATTATTGTAAAAATGCACTAACAGGTACCAAGTGTATTTGCCCTGTTGTTGTGGGTATACTATACTACAGATTTATCAGAAAGATAATGTTGGAGAAATTTAAAAAAAGAATTGTTATTTGATAGGGGTTGATGGAACTATATGGAGAAAAGTAATTATTCTGCTTACTATAATATACTTCTTTTAGCAGTGTATAAAAAATGTTGTTTGATCAAATTGAATTTGACTATAAGCATTAATGGAAGAAACGAAGATACTATTCGATTAAAGGAACTGTTTGACCTCCCAGTGACAGTATACTACAACACAACGTATGTAGAGGTAGTAAATATAAAAATACTAAATGTATGTGTTTTGACATCTAAGTAAGTGTAAAAACTTGAGTACAAAAATGACGGGAATTATGAAAAATACTAAAAGTATGTGTTGCCGAACGCATAGCAGCTTGTGTCTTATGCAATATAATAATAATTATTATTAGTACGTGTTTGTGTATTAGGTAAAAATAGTCATTTGATTCCGCGATTTTATGCAGCTAACTAGTATGTATACATCGTACATAGTATTTACTTTTGAGTTTTGGGTGCATTACTCTTGAAAAAAAGTAAATACGCAATGCAATGCAATGAAAGTTATCCACCAGTTTAAGCTAAGATACCAAAAACTCGTGGATCCAAAAAAAATAAGGACTAACTGTAAGCGTACGTTATAACACTAAATATCGTAATTAATTAATGTATTACCATGATACACAGTACGAATAATTTGATAACTACAATAAAAAGATGTGGTAATGTGTAGGAACTTATGTAATAATTCTATATATTATAATCGTGTATAACTATAACTACTTACTTACCTATGTACATTTAAATTATATACTTATATATCTGTAGAATAATTTAATTACAGTCGTGTAGCATACAGTAGTCAAGAAGATTGCGGATATCACTAGAATTTAATTCTAACTTTGGTAGGTAATATTATTTAGTTATATGACAGAATTTATCAATGTACATTTTCTGTTAAGAATATAATGAAAAAATAAATAAAGAATAAGATTTTAACAGAATATTTAAAAGGATGTATAGTTTAGTGTTCAAGAGCCAGTGTGAGGGACATGGAATAACGTTTATTGATCGAAATGAGCCTTCGTCATAATAATGCTGAATGTGGATGTATTGGACTTTTGTGTGGTTACTTTTCAGCCGGAGCTCAGTCTGAACGAACAATAAAACTGAATGGAGAAAAAGGAAATAGAAAGTCCATCGATAAGGAAGTATTGGGAGGGTTGGATTTACTAGCATCGTAAAGTCTCCATACTTTAATCATAATATATCTTACCGGTATTTTTTTTTACGACTTTCTTACGTGCTCCCCATATCTCTCAATACATTTTATGAACTTCCTACCAAATGCTCAAGTTCATATTGGTACTTAAAAATATACCTATAATATCATCAGCCATCGACTTAGACATCAACTCACCACCATCCATCATCGTTTCTCTCTACCCAAACAGACGGCCCCAAGTAATGAGGTACTTATTTATAGACTTTGTGGAACCAGTAGGTATATGTACAGCAGTGTCAGTCCCCAACCGTTCCGACATTTACCTTTACTACCCAGCATTCATGGCAATATCGCCATCAATTTTTCAATTAAAATCCTAGAATTTATATTTCCTACTTTTTCCTACACTCGGATTTCCGTTCATTTCTTAACTACGTCAACTATTTCCCTCTGCACTCTAACACGACACTAAATAATGTCACAAAATTTTATTTATGTACTTGTTTGTTTAATGTAAAGTTTTTGTCTTGCCCTCTGTCCTCTTTGTACCCCGGCCGATTGATGAAAGGTAAAAGGGGGAATGACTTTTGACCACTTTAAATTTTAAACGACCGGCCGTCATGGATCTTTATTAACTTCATTTCTGCAGCAACTATTTATGTGTACTAGGTATACATTAACTGCATCGTGAAGATAGTTACAAAAAGTTTGCCTAATCAAATAATCGAACTTTAACCTACCATGTTTTTGTAAATCCAAAATCAGATTTAAAAATGCATCCCGTCCAGGACATGTCTATATATAGCATACCTATAATGTCATATAGTCTATAACCTTTAACTTCAGTTCCAGCCAGTAGAGTTTAATAGAAAATAGAAAGGAAACTTTAACTGTGTGGACCGCACCGAAGTCGCAGAACAAGTGGGACCCTCATGAGCTGCACAGTTAATCTGCAATACTTAACATTCATCAAGAGAAACAAGAGTCAAAATCTTATCTTTTATCACATTTTAACCAAATTTGTGATTGGAAAACGTCCAAACTAACAAAATTTGACACACAAATTGAGACAAGGGAGTACAAGGAACGATTAAGGGAACAACGGTCGTGCATGAAGCTCAAAATACAATAATCTTAAATCATCTTTAAAACCTCACACGAAGTCAATAAAAATTAAAGGTTGAACAGAAACAAAACAGCTATATATATATACCTGTCGTCTTACCAATAGAAATCTCCCCCAAAAAGAAACCAAAACAAAAACCAACTTTTAAAATAAGTCTCTCAATAATAGAATTTGTCAAAGTCAACTCGAAAATAAGGGGGGATAAAAGACGGGAAAACATTTGTGAACTGAAAGGTTTCACTGATATCTTCATTAAACTTTTGGATAAAATCCTTCTGTATACAAAATATATATTATATCTACTCGAAACTAATCAAACTTCAACTTAATATGACATTGTAATACTCTGATAAAAAACATTAAATTTTAACACTATAATGATTTATAACAATTTCATAATTGTTTAGAACTGACCAAATGATTAGTTTCTACATTATTTTATCACATCTAATCATACAATAACCTGACAATAAAATGAATACACTCGCATATAATTCACTATATATATAAATATGGCATTATTATGGCTCGCAAATGAACTAAAACTAAAAAGGTAATAAAAGGACTATATATATGCACGAGAGAAAAGCAAATCATTTTATATTTATGAGGAATGGAAATCAAGAAGAATGATGAATGTTAAATTGCATGGTCAAAAACAGATACTGCCTCTTGATAACAGTCCTCATAAATATCTCTCTCCCTGTAATAGGCTCTATATATTTCTATTTAATAAAGAAATGCATTCAAAGCGTCTATAAACATTATAATATCAGTCATCAGTAATCAGTACATGCATATGCCCCAATACTCCCTAATAAAGGACACAGAAACATTTAAAAACAATTCTCCACAACAAAATATTGTGTACCTTTTGAGCGTTTCGGGTGAGTTATGTCTTATGTGCATGAGAGTACCTAGATATATATACATTTCTACTTTTTTTCCTGATTCTGACGGCGATGCGAAGATGGTACAATTTACTACAAGGCATACTAAATAAATACTAGTACTTTCTTCAGCGATTTCTTCATTCCAATAATGATAAGAAACTACCAACAACATTACACAGCACCTCCCCAACATACCAGAACCAGACTCATTTCGACTTGAAAACTTTTCCCAAATGCCCATATTTGTTCGTTTCTTACAAAATACAAACTATATGGCCAAGAGAGTCTTCCACATGGTACTTACAGATATCTGTAATTAGCTCAGAAGGATGCACCTACCTATGCACTATGGGTACCTTAAACTTAAATGTTTCTTAGACGACTGAAAGAGAGAGAGTCTATATGGACTAATTGGAATTTGGAATTCTCATTGGGATTTTGATACGATTGAGTTTTTACCCACAACAAGAACTGGATGTGTTGTTCAAGAAAACATTGTGATATGTATTTATTGGCTTGGGAAATGGAGAGAGAAAAAGTACATAGAATAGATGAAGGCTAGAGAGTAAATGACTGAGGAGGGAGTTCTGGTTGGATGTTGTCAAGGTATTCCAGGTGGAGTGAACCCGCCTCTTTGCTATTAGTCAGCCAGTTTTGGTGAGGGATTCCCTGTCCGCAGCCGCCTCTTTAGTCTATGTTAACATTACATGGACTCGTTAAATAACCCGTTTCCCCCCAGAACATTTTCTGCCTCCACTCACACACACACACTCACTCCTCCACTTCCACTTCACACACACAGGACCCCAACAACATAACAAAAAAACTTGTGTGTGTCTTTTACATATGGAGCTTTATATTGGAAATACTGACTGACTGGGACTGGGACTGACTGGGGCTGGGGCTCTCTGGCTAGACAAGGCACTTACATTACATTACATTGTAAAGATATCAGTTACAATAATACATTATATATCTTCTCACTTGAATCCTTTCTGCTCTCTTGTTTGTACGCTACGCTACGGCTACAACTACGGGATCTGGTTTTCAAGAAGTATTATATACCTTAAGCTTGTATTTGTATTTCTCCTCTGAATGCTGACTGACACGTAAGAACTTTAAGACGAAACTAACTAGTATAAGAAAACTTTAATACAGTAGACCCAAACCAAAACCAAACCTCTCTCTCTCTCTCCATCCAAAGACTGTCGCCGTCAACTTTTTCTTGACAATCATTTGGTAGTGTGTAACGTGTGGAGATGCAAGTGTGAGCAACTTCGTTCCGTCGTCTTCGTCCTGCTCGTCGTCATCCTCAGTATCACAAAAGTACAAGAAACAACTATCAAGTCGAAGAGGGTTCATTATTAGTTTCTTGTTTTGACACTCTTACTACACTGAGAACGGGAACGACTCAATAACTCAATACTGAAAGAGACTTGACACTGAGACGAGACCAAGTTTTAAAATTATGAGCACCTGTCACCAACACCAGTGACCAGTCCGAGTGTCAACACCTACGAACGAGCTTACGCACCACGTAAATAGAAGTTTAGTTTGAACGACGTTGTCACTGGTCGTTTGACTGTCACTGTTGGTTGTGGTTGAGTGTGATCTTCGTGGATTGTGAATAACTATAAACGCGAAACGTGATTTGTCAAACTTTTTATAATTTTTATAGTCTGCAGTTTTCAAGACGTCATTATTATCAGTCTGCAAGAAATACTACGGCTGAATACATCAAATTTTTAAATATCAAAGTTGGTGCCTGATTGAAGAGACTTGACGACAGTCAGACAGTGAGAACTTATTGCGGAGATATAGAGGAAAAGGAGCAAGTATCTCAAGATCGAGATTGACTCAACAAGAGAGGTTTTTACTCCTCGCATCATCCAATCGATTCACCACTCTATTGTTAACTTACTTGTACTTTTCTTGACTTGTTGAGTACAGGCTGTCAATAATACGAAGCAAACCAATTAACATCAATGCCAAATATATAGCGTTGTTCTGCTCTTTTGTGAGAATCATCAAACCACTTTTGTCTTGGGTGACAAGCTGCTGTGTCTTTCTGTTATATACTCTCCTGCTGTTCATTTGCCGATATTTTATTTCTTTATATCCTCAACTGAGCACTCAGCTCTGGCCATAACAAGAACTCTGAGCTCATGAACTAACTATCATCATCTTCGAGAGTCAAAAGAGGGGAAAGAAAAAGAGTGTGACAGACAGGAGAGAGAGGGGACATAAAATATTTGGCTGAATGAGCTTGTAGTTCCAGTTGATGGTTAGTAATTAAAGACATTTACTAAGCTGTTTGAAGGTTACCTATACTATTTGATATTTAAGTAGTTTGTCTTTGTCATTTGAATATATAGTTAAACTAACTTCAGTTGCGGCATTTTTCTGGTATAGGTTGTAGGTGCGAAAACACTCATTGACTCTTTCTGATTTGCAACATTCACATACATTTTTTTCTGTGGTGAAAAAAAAATAGTGAACAGAAAAGAATTTATCCCTTCCAGTAGTCGTTCGTTATCCGATTCACACATTTTACTTTATATTATCGATAGGGTCAAACGTTGATATAAGATATAAAAGTGTAATAGTAAGAGAATATATGAATAAGAGCTGTGAGCGATTATCAGAATGAAGACACACAAACTCAATTAAACTGCTCTATACACCACTGTGAACTAATCCCATTGAGCTTCTATCAGTATACATACAAATTACTGATAATCTAATCCGTGTTGTTTCGTTGTTATTGATATTTACAATTTACTAAAGATAAGTTGGATTGATTTACGATAAAGAATGTAAAAGAAAGGGAAGAGGAAGGAGGATCACGAAGGGGCAAAAATACTTTGAAACTTCAGCTACATTCGCCAACCATCAACTGATCAACGATCATTTGGATTTGACTTTCGAAACTAATATATACCTATTTATTTTTATCCATGACGCACTGATTCGTTTACTTTGTCATCATTTCGATGCAATTTTCTCCATTCCAAGTTATTTTTCTCAAAAAAATCATCATCAGCAACGGGAAGAAACAACTTGTAGTCAGATATAAGGAAGGAAAAGAAGAATGTGCACATTTAATATATTAAATGTATTTTTACCACAATTTTATTTTAATGATCGATACTCTGAGTGAATTAGAAGAATATATATGCAAAAGAGCAAGAGCGGTCAACGCCAGGTAGGAGCGGTGTGTTTGCGGTAGTTACACCACACCGAGAGATCGAGAATCGAATATAATCAAGGGGCAAGAAAACTATCAAGAAGGTTTAATCTTATCATTACCATGATATCATAAAACAATCAGAGTCATTAAACATCAAATGCTTAAGTTGCATAGACTCTTGTGTTAAAAAATAATTTATCCTCTTGTTGAGTTGACTTTTTTCTATGTTAAGACTATCTTCATTTTGTCAAACTAAAACAATTATTTACATGCAATTATCCGTCAATTGTTATGTACGATATTATCAATGACATCATCTTATCAACCTGAGTCCCGTTCTACAGATTGAAATTTGATACTCGAGACAAGACAGAAACATCCAAGACTATTAACTCTATCAACTATAAGGAACTCTTTACAATTCCGTATTCTCTACTGGGTATTGGTGTCAACGAGAAGGAGGCAGAAAAAAAGGAAGATACCTGCATCATCATACATATTACATCCTGATATACTGCCACCGCTACTAAAACTACTCCTACTACCACCACCACCATCACCACAGTGACTACATCCAGGCACAAACACTAGAGACTTTTCATCCAATAATTAAGAAAAATTACAACCGTTTGGTAAGTTTTGATGAGTACATTAATTACATCATGCATGTGTATTATATTTTTACTATGTATTTTTCCTTGTCATTTTTCCTAAAAAAAGATCTTTATCTCTTGTATTCAGATTTTGTTTTTTTAGTAGCATGAGAAAAATATAATAGTTAATAGTATAATTGTCTCTTTCATTGGTTTGGTTTAGCTTGGTTTCGTCGTTAAGGGAAACATATCGAAATAATTCCGATGTGTAATAGGAATAAGGGTGTCCAATAAGTATGTAAGGTAGGTACTTTGAGTCCATACATACACATATTAGTATCACACAGTACACATAATATTATTGGTGATGATATTACACCAGAAGACGTTCGTCGCTCGACTCCTCGACGACGTTATTGCGGAGAGGAGAGGAGACGACGCATATAATTACATGGAGTTGACTTTGTTGTGTGAATGTTGTGATGAAGGATGTTGGACGACGGATGAGGGAGCAATTAGTTTGATGGTCTTTCTGTGTTCTGGACAGTGGGGCAATTAGGAGATGAGGACAGGTAGAAGAAACGGCCTACCTCTTGGTCTTTTTGTGTGGCCCTACCAACTTTTTCCATTAGCTCCCATTCTTGAAGGCGCCACACTTTTTACGTGTAGAGAGTCCAACCAAAACTTCCTCCACTTCCTCTCTCTCATCACTCTGCTCCGTCTCTCAAATCCACAGTTCAACACACACAGACACACACAGACACTGAGCCGAGAGAGAGAGACGGCCCAGAGTCTCTCACTAAGTCAGTCATACTCGAAGGAATCATAGGAGAACAACAGTCCATGTGAGCTTCTTATTAGCAACCAACATCGTAAAACCATCATTACCATTAATTTGAATTGCCTCGGCGCACAATTTAGTTCGGAACAGAATCAGGAGTATCGTAGTATGGTAGTCAGTAGTAGCAGACAGTCAATAAACATTTTTATTCAGTATAATATAGGTACTCAACTCCACTTGAGTCTCGACTCAACCTCTGAATTTGGTTATAATTATTATTATTACAGAATAATATTATTTAATAATAGTAATATTGTGCCCTCGATATATACCTACTCAGGTACAGACATACTCTGGCTCAACTTTCTCAAACTGTGTCGATGTCGATGGATAGATACCCCTATATAGGAATGAAGAAACAGAAACTCCTGCCTGCCTGTAGCAAATGTTTAACTTGAGACAGATTATTATGATTCGATTATTTGCGGGGATTATAAAGGGTGAAGGGATACATGGGTAAGATGCTCTGAAGGTTTGGTTTTGTACTTTTGGTCGAGTGCTTTAACAGGTCGTTCTTGTAATCCCTCCATGACAAGTCTAATGGAATTCTTCTTAAGACTTTCAATCTCTGTCCTTGTCTTTATTGATTTACAATGCTTTTACTTTCCATAAGTCTCATCGTCTGTCGTCATCCCGAGTCACAGTCACATAGACATCCACAGAGGAATCGAGCGAGAGGGAGAGAGAGGGGTCAGAGCAAAATCAAAGTCGAATTTTTGTTTGATGTAATTTCGTTGAGCGCTCATTTATTTACACTTACAAATGACGGTAAGTAGGTAGGTACCTACCTACCTGTGTATAATATATGTGCGTGGAACAAAAAGGAAGTAACAAGTCAATGCCTCACAGCTGATGAGATATAGTCTACGGACCTTTCATATACATTCACGAAGCATAGAGACAAGATCCTTGGACTTGGGATTGTGATAAACGTATTTGGGCTAGATTTTTCTTCGTTCTCGTTTTCGCTCTTGTTTCTTGTATTGAGTTTTAATATTGTGAATGGGTGCTACCGTCCGACATAGTTCCTTTTTAATTTTTTAATATAATTTGGCCAGTAAGTAAAATGCAATGCTACAGTGTAGTTTATATACCTACCTACGCTACCTAGGAAATTTTATGAGGGCAGTGGCAATGGCAGGATAGGTGTAGGAAAGGGGATGGATATAGGTGCATTCATTCTTCTTTCATTTCATCAAGAAAATGATGTTCTTCAACACACTGCACAATCCATGATTTATGTAATTACTTATATATATATACATGTAGTATATAATGCTCGAAGTTGTATGTGCGCTGAGATGGTCTGGCCGATAAACATGTCTCAAGTCACGCTAGGAGCCCATAAGAGGAATTCAGAATATTTAAAAGTATAACTGATTCTTATGTCGGATTTTGGGAAGAGTCGGACGAGAGACAAATGGATGAAGGTGGCACGCCCTTATTAACAACTTGAAAATGTCATAAAAACTCTCGAGGCAGTGTTCTTTTGGGTGTCGCGTGCCAGGGAATCATAACAATGCTGGGCATTCCGCGCCTTCATCAAACCAGCAATGAAGTAAAATAAAACAAAACAAAAAAAAAAGAGGAAAACGCTCTCTTTCAAGTCAAAACCTAAAGCATATAATAATAATATATATCCGACTATGTCCATACTATAAGACATGTGCCATATGTCCAATACACTACAATCCCAACACAACCAAACATATTCCATTACTGTAAAGTAAATGTTGAATGTGGGGGAAACGAAATAAACAACTTGATTAAGAAGTTATAAATCACTAAATTTTGACTTGTGACTCTGTGAGATCTTTGTCAAGCTGCTTAGCTTTTGGAAACAACAAGCAAGTCTAGTTTTTGATGAAGTAGGTAGGTATACTATGAACTCAACCCAATCTTGACGCCGCATTCTATGGGATGCAACATGAGGTTTCGGATTTTCCCCTCCATCCACTTTTACTTTCTACTATGGTGTGTCTGACTTTATTAGGGAGCTGATAGTTGTTAGTGAGGTATTTGAAGTTGATAATTTTTTGAAGTTTTTCACAAGAAAAGTATTGTTGTTGTTCTGGGACTATGGGCAGAGTGTACACATTGAACATTCTGTGACTTATTTCCAAATATAAGTAGAGAAGTGAGTTCACACTTCGTTAGTATGTACCTACCTCTCCTGTCTCCCTACTACATCACACATCGAAATCGGAATCGGAGAACACATGGAAAAGGGTTAACGATGAACATTTGTTCTCGTGTCTCATTTCTTGTGGTTGTGCGGTGCTTGGTGGGTTTTGTGGGCACGCGACCCGGACAACCCCATCGGAGTATATCTCTCCGTGTTACAATGTCCCTTCCTCGTATATGTTTAGTGTGTTTGGAGGAGCGTTGGAAGCAACCTTTTCCATGTTCACATGTTAGCGTCCTCGTCCTCTCCTTCGTACTTGTACATTTCTAAATCTAAAGGGTGGGACACGTACATAGCGTCAACTTGTATGTAGTATTTATTTTAGAGATGATGTCGAAGTCGAATGTCGAGCGGAGGAGCGTAAGTGGAAAGTCCTGATAGAATGTAGAGCAGCGGTGGATGAGGCTGTGAAGATGTAAAAGGAGGGCCGGAACGAATGTAGTTATGTGCATACGCCTGTTTGGACTCACTTGATTAGTGTCTTAAAAGTGTACATAGATTTTTACCTCTACACAGAGAGTTGCGTGTCGTTGTAGGAGAGCGAGGACGATACTTTGACACTTTCCCACTTACTCCCAAGAAATATATGATTTCTGCCTTGTTGGTTCTCTCCTCAGGAATTCTCCTAATGACCTTTCAACAGAGTCACTATGGACACATCTTTGACTATTTGACTGCAAAATCCAGAATTACCTTTCCTCTCACATTCCTTTACAGTCTCCCATATGCCATCTTAATGAGCCTCAAAAGACACGTCTTTATTTAGACCTTAGGCCGTGTCATGCCATACCGAAACCGAAGTGCTCAGTCAGTGAGTGTAACCACAATAATATTATAAGGTATAATACCCAAGAATACTATGGGAGTCAGTCCTCGAATTCTCATTCTCACTCTGGATCCTCACAAGATTTAGTGTCAATTCATTTGGTTGTATCAGGAGATAGATCTGTGTTGTCCAATATCAGCCGGTAGAAAGCTAACATCTCTTTCCCTAGTTTTCTTGATCATCTATAAATCGTTCGGGAGAGCTATTAATGTCACCCAGCCACCATCTCTCTCACTACTACTTTCATTATCAAATACACTTTTTTTTTTAATGCGGCTTCTACTATCTGTACTCTGCCCTGTACCTTCCTCCTTTTGTCTCCTTCCTCCTCATTTTGCTCTGATTACTCGTTTTCGAGCGTACGATTGAATTATCTTCTCAAATTATTCAATCTCAATTTATTATTGGAGTCAATAGAATTTCTTCTGGAGGATAGCAATCTGTCTCTCGGTATGAACATATTTGTTGTGTAGAGCACAATCCGTGTGTTACAGCTACACAACTCCCACAGCAGAGTCTCTGCTCAATATCAACTACCTACTTATTACTATACTACCTACGGATACTTCATTCAGTCTCACGATGATTCATTGAAGTTTAAAGTAATTCAAAGCAATTTTCCACGCTTCTGACTCTCAACTATGTTAAAATGTTTGCGCGGCTCTTGTAATTTAACTCTTTGACTTTAACAAATCTTGTTGTACCTACGACTCTTTTTACAAACACTTTTGAGAGTTTCTTCCGTTGGGGAAGGCACTTTGTAATAAATGGTTGCTCCAAGAATTCGCATAAATTTCTTCTGTTTCCCTTGAAGACGTTTCCTTTTAATTAAGACGCCAGACTCGGAATAGCTGAGAATAGGTAGGGAGTCAGAGAGTCAGAGTGTTTTTGAGTGAGAACAAGAGCCAGAGCTGAACTACCTACCTATTTTACACACTACTACTGGCTACTATCCTCCATGTTGTTTCTCTCGCAGTATATTTATT
The DNA here is from genome assembly GCA_034695245.1 of Dicyrtomina saundersi. NCBI lineage: Eukaryota > Metazoa > Arthropoda > Collembola > Symphypleona > Dicyrtomidae > Dicyrtomina > Dicyrtomina saundersi. Next base: position 4,458 of record JAQFZE010000906.1, on the reverse strand, counting down.
ATTATTAATACCTATATTATGTGCATTCTGCCTTACATGTTATACATATAGCATGTGTAGCAGCTACCGCTACGGTCTATTTTCAATTCAGAGTCTGACGTTCCTTTATTATGAGAGTTTTGAGGAAAACATTATTATATATGCAATTGTGTATAGTCTGCTTTTATATTTTATGCATTTCAATTCAACTCCTCCAATATACTATTCATTAGGTTTATTAGGTATGAATATGCAATATAAACTCTCATGTGTACAGTATCAGTATAAGGTGTAATGTGTACATCATGTTTAATATAATTAATTATTGTGCTGAGCAAAAGAGTTATAGGTGTGTACAAAATTCAACTGAAGTGTTCAAGGCTCCTCTAATTATGAGTAGACATTACTATAGTAGGCACATGGATACACTTAATGCAAGAATTATTAAAGCATCATTAAATCATAAGAAGATTTAGATAGACGAACAGGCGGTTCTATTCCTATCCCTGCTTTTCCTGTATATGCTATAGATGATAATATATCTGTCCGTACAATTATGTAACGCTTCCAAATTATAATCATCAGTTCGTCTATCCTTTTTCTCCACTTAAGAATATTATCACTATCAGTCATATCTATATCCACATTTCAGCTCAGTCAGATATAGTATTTCCGTCAAATTTCACGTTAGAAATATAATATTCATTACATACATATAGGTGTAGTTGGTATAGTTGTAGAAGGAGTAGCACATACACGGTATGGTACGCGGAGGGAGGATACTTAACCAAGAATTAAGAAGGGTATAAATAATTTTTTTTTAATGTCAGCGATGTGTCTTCGAGCCTTTTTCTATCTTCCCAGCGTTGATTTTCTTTGATGTTCTAAAAAGATTAGGGATTGCAAATAAAAAAAATTATGTGAGAAGTTATTAATTAGTTTGAATGTGTGCATACTCATTTATAATTTATATACACACTCTTTTTTCCCCTTCTGCTATTTGTATCTTCGTTTTTTAATTTAACTATATGACTAGGTAGTGGATGAGCACTATAAAGACTGTAGCAGGAAGGAAATATTAAATTTTGTATACGGTACAGTACATGAGTAGCGGGGATTTTAATGGGTCTCTTACTTTTTGAGTCTTAACTTGGTTTTAGTTGGCGAACTTTGAGCGTCACCCTCTCCCTCACCCGCACCCGCTGGTTGCATAGCGACGACTGAGCTTGAGAAGAAGGTATTTGTGAGAGACTCTGGTCTTCGTAATGAGAGTCTAGGCTTAAATCGTGGACGAGAATTGTATGGAAGATTAGCTCTGGACTCACCATTCATAGGTGAAATATGAGATTGGAGAGCAAATATCTCCTTGGGCTCTAGGATTCTGGATGGAATGACAATGTCATTAAAATCCATAGTATTTATTGTGGTGAGTCTTATGTACTTGAGCATGTGCTCAATCATCTGACGTTTGTTCTTCCCTGTTGTCTTCAACCCGCGACGTTTACACTGAACCGAGCCCCATCTTCCCAAAAATAATGATTTTACTAGTTAGACTAGGTAGCAAAATACTCTCCCCAACGGAGTATACTGTATACAAACGGAAACTAAGCATTACTGATTAAAAGGCATTTTTGTGTAAATTTCAAATATAATTATTGGGTTTGTTTTGCTTAGAGCTTACTTGACTAAGTATTGAAATAATTCCACTTCTTCAATATTCAAATGATCTCGAGTCAAAATCCGAGTGAAATTGTACTCATCAATGTGATCAACATGCTTTGCTAGAACTTTTCGAGTTTCATCTTCAATTATTTTCCAGCAAACAGGAACTATTTTGGTGAGTTCAAGGGAATTTGTGGACACTTTCATAGCTTCAAAGACATTGTCAACTGAGACGGCTTCAAGAATGTGAGTGAGAATTAAGTTTTCCAGGAAAATCACCTGATACTTCTTGGCTGCGTAGAATATTTCAAGTGATAAGGGTAGGCTGAGATCTTCTGGGAATTCATTCGTGTACATTGCCTAGAAATTTAATAAGTAATTAGAATGATTCCAGCTAAACTTTATTTTTAATGCAAGTCAACGTAAGAAACACTTTTTTGTCGTTAATTAGATTCGGCTATTTCGAATTTCGGTATCCGTACCTTTGCTGGCGCTAAAAGTAGTAAAAGTACGGATGCGGACTTTCCCTGCTGTACCTTACAAGTCGATTTCTAAAAAATTTGAGTTTCATATTTTCACAGCAATCACTCACAAAATCAGAATTGACGTGTTATTATTATTTTATCTTCGTTTTAATTCTAAATTAAATGGCTCAAAGGTGAAACCCTTTATTTTATTTTCAGCGAGACTATACACGTTTTTCAACTATAATTATGAGTTATATTCCTATTTACTGTACCATTTTATTTCCACACTAAATTAGTAGAAAAGTACATAAATTCTTAAATTGCACTTTTGCAATTTAAAACAATAGAACTGTGACGGATCTGGCCATGTGGGATAATGGTAACAACTTTGACCCTACAGTTGCTATTTAGCGCATATCTGTAATGCTTGATTTATGGTATGAAGTCAACGTGATATTTTCGTTATCAGATAACTTATCATGGAACTTCATTCCTCAGATCGGGTAGTCATTTTATTTTGATAGTGCAGTTGTTGTAGATAGTCATTTGAATTAATTTGTCGTGTGAATTCATTAAATGAAATATCTGTATATATAGTCGTAGTTTTGCCTTTGCCGTACACAATAAATGCAGAGTATTTAACTGTACATTAGTGGGTAAGGTATAGTTATTTTATTTACATTTGGCCTGCTTAACGCTGTCACTGTAAAACAACCGACATCTTTCCCCAATTTAACAGTTAATCATTGATGACGACTGTTAGTGAAGGAATACATGTGATTTGAATTTAAATAGAAATTTCCTAGTTTCCCTCACATTCAGGTATGGTTCATCTTTCAAATATTTGCTTTCTACTCGTTCAGTTGGTAATAATACACGTAGGTGCATAATAAGAATAATTAGTCTAGAATTTAGAATCAGTTTGGCCTTTTGTTTTAGATTCTGAGATTATTTATGATCGTATAAAACCGTTTGTCAAGTCTCAAGACCCCAAAAACTTAAAAGACAGATAGTCTACATTTTAATTGGTACAGTACAGTACGTCTAAAATGAAAATCGCATTTGTACTCGTCGTGTTGGAGTCAGCATTAATTTTAAGAAAAGTTGTTGTTTGGGAATGAGAAAAAGTGACTGACTTTGATAAAAACTTGGAATGCAGCTTGAGTGTATTCTGGCTCATGAAAAATATATTTGTCCGACGACTGCACCAATGGTTTTGCTGTAGAATCATAGAAAAGTCGTTCGAAAATGTAGCTAGAGGAAGAGAGGATGACACGATGTGCTTCTACTTCTCCGTTGTCTGGTCCCACTTGGAAAATCACGTCAGTGTGTAGTTTTTTATCCCATAAGTGTCCTAGATTACAATGTACAATTTACAATCAACTAGGATAACACCTTTCTTTATATGAAGAGTCAAGAGGCAAATAGATAAACATGTCTGAGGTATTTGTTTAATTTTTTTTTGGGTATTTAAAATGTAAAAACAAAAAAACTACCCAGTCGCGTTTTGAGAAGAGGTAAAGAGCGGAAATCTTCCAGACTTGTATGACTGAGTGATTTGCGTGTGGCTGTCGGGCTACGAGTTTTCTCCATGTTTGCTCCTGGTAGAGGCACATCCTCACTTTCGCTTGTACAGGACGATGATAAATCACACGATGTCGAGGATAGTGTCGTCTCAATGCCTATTTCTCCTAAGCGTCTTTCAGGACGACTACTATAATCGAAATCAAAATCACAATTCATTTACGCGAATTTTGCTTGCATTTAAAGAGAGATAATAATGGTCATCCAGACGTCGAATTTGGTTAGGTTGGTAGCACAGCTTCTTTAACTTTCAGAAGGTGTCTAGATAAGACACGTTTTTAGCTTTTTTTCCAAGTAACTATCATTAATTATCAATAGGAATCATAAAAAATAATAATATAAACTAGTCAAGCTAACTAAATCTAAACTAACAATAAGCGCAACTGTGCAACAATATTATTATTCCTTCTGCATTGTATTAAGTTAATGACATTGTTGTGGAAGGGTTACTTGAAAAAAAAACGATTTAAAATAGAATAAAATTAGTTTATAAAAGCCTTTTAAAAATATTTCTTAACGGTTTGCTTTACTGCATTGATGGTCATAGCAACAGTAAACAAATATATCAGAATTTGGGAAGAATAAACATTATGCCAATTACCAGAAGTGTCAGGATATATTATGCAGCCGACAAATCATTTAATTGCACGCTGCTGCTGCATTCCAGCATAGTCTTATCTATTTCAGTTCTTTTGTCTAACTAATTAAAGGTTGTAATGAGCGGCAATTGCCAAGAATAAATTCATGCAATATTGAAACATTTATT